>CABFOW010002051.1:0-41008 GCA_902141385.1 Timema californicum | reverse complement strand
ATATATATCATTCAATGCTCATGACAAATAAACAGATATACACTCTTTCTATTTTATTTATATAGAGTATAGAAGATAGAAAGAGAAGATAAAACTATATACAAAATTTTTAGAGCCATTTTTGAAAAACTTTATATTTTCAAAATTCTCTCATCATTAAACTAACCTTAATTTGAACGATAGAAACAAAATCAGAAAAAATCCCCAAGGATTGACCATATAACACATAGGTATACATTTTTTTAAAAATCAAATCATTTCGACTGTACGTCCCAGGAGTATATAGACAGGAGGGACCGGCAGAATTGTGATTAACACATTTATTTTTGTTTGAGGACAACATAAATCGTCAATATTCATCATAATCCCAAATTTGAAAACGTTCGCAATCACAATATTTCCTATACATAAGATGGTAAAGCGTAATTTAGCATAAATTTGGTCCACGAATGTGTAGACTCTATTCTAATGTGGTCCTGCACTTTCAAAGAAATCTTCCCTTACCTTCTCCCAGCACTGCCTCTACACTTTCTTGTCTGCTACTCTTTGGCTCTGAGCTTATCAGGATGTTCTCCAAGCGTTCTTTACTTTTCTCTTTATGAATAGTTAATTACCAAGTCGTTATTCTTGCGAGAAAACTTGTGCTATCAAGAAGCTTTAGGGTGTTACTTATTATGTAGAGAGCTAGGTAGCTCGTCGAGGTACGTACAGATTGCTTGGGTTAGATGTGTGCCCCGCGGCCATCTTGAGGAAGATTTATCCATCTACAGCGCATGCGCCTTTTAAGTTCCCCCCGCTTAAAACACCTTTGGGCTATTCCATTCCAATAAGACGAATAAAGTTTTCCCTGTAGTAGCGAGAATGTATATTTTTATAATGATGAAGAAATATGACTTGGTTAACTTTTCAGAAAGTTGGATGGTAACATTTTATCATCATAATTAACTTGGATTGTCTTTTTTTTAGGAGAGAGTATTTGTCATTCTAATAAAGAGACAAATTAAGTTTATTATAATTTATCTGCACGTAAGAACTTTGGGAAATGATACGTCTTAATTTGAACATTCATATTATCTCGTAAGGGTGCATTCGAGGTATTTTTTTTAGCCATCTCTAAGCGAATACATTTGTTTTTCCTCTTAATTACCATTACTATCTATATTTCATCAAATTAAGCAATTAATAAAACTTGTGCTGTACGTAAGACTGGTAGGTGTGCTTTTAAGATAGACACTTGATTAATTAGAAGATTTTAAACGTTTTTTTTTACAAAACTTACAGTTTCAAACAACCTCAATAATTCAAGTAAACCCACTTCTATGGCCTTCTGGTCTAAGGTGGCCCTATGGCAATTAACTAGGCTACCTCTGACTGGGATATTGGGTTCAAATCCACGACCAGTGAACTGAGGCATTTTTTTTCACCTGGATGGTTTCCCATTTCCTCGTCCTTCTACCACCCTTATCCCAATCCCATTAGCGTAATTAATACATATACTTATAAAACAAATGGTTAGTAAGACTCGGGGCTAAAAAATAAAATATATAAAAAAATCAAAATTATAGTCGTGCAGACAAGTAAGACTGGTAGGTGTTTTTTTAAAGATAGACACTTGTTTAATTAGAAGATTTTAAACGTTTTTTTTTACAAAACTTACAGTTTCAA
Organism: Timema californicum; assembly: GCA_902141385.1. Classification (NCBI taxonomy): domain Eukaryota; kingdom Metazoa; phylum Arthropoda; class Insecta; order Phasmatodea; family Timematidae; genus Timema; species Timema californicum. Next base: position 39,343 of record CABFOW010002051.1, on the reverse strand, counting down.
ACAACCTCAATAATTCAAGTAAACCCACTTCGATGGCCTCCTGGTCTAAGGTAGCCCTATGGCAATTAACTAGGCTACCTCTGACTGGGATAATGGGGTTCAAATCCAGGACCGGTGAACTGAGGCAGTTTTTTTCACCTGGATGGTTTTCCATTTCCTCTTCCTTCTACCACCCTTATCCCAATCCCATTAGCGTAATTAATACATATACTTATAAAACAAATGGGTAGTAAGACCCGGGGCTAAAAAATAAAATATATAAAAAAATCAAAATTATGGTCGTGCAGACAAGTGTTGTTGCGACTACTCCGAGCGGTGGGTAGAAGATATGACGTCATAGACTGAGCTTTGACACCAACTGATGTCTAGAAAATTGTACGACCTTGATAATAATATCTAATATATTTTTTAAAATATTTCCTTGGTAGGGATTCAACCCCTGGACGTCCAGAAACAGACACATTTTTCCACACACTAAAAAATATTAACAGGTCTGATTCCCGAAATTACCGATTAGTGTCAGAGGCGCACGTCACTGCGTCATTTCCACCAGATGTAACCAAGCACATCAATGAACACACATACTATGGTGTCAACCTCATCTGACCTGGATTGTCAATAACGGTGAGTCGGAAGTAGACTCCATTATTGGTGGGTTAACATTATTTTTCGTTTCTCACGCTCTTCCCCCCTTTTCCACAAATTAGGTTATATTTCCTCTAAATTGCAATCCCCTCATTCTACTAATGGCAATATGAGGATAGACCGGACAGGTACTGAGATACGAAACACACACTCTTTTATTTTAGAGTGTCATTCACAAAATTAGACTTATTTACCTGTCTGAACTATCGTCAAATTATTAAATAAATTTATTTGATTCGAAATTCATGCTAATTAAATAAATATTATTCACTAAAGTAAACTGCTAAACAGTATAAACGTATAATCTGGCAAAAATCCTAGCCAACGGCCAGTATTTTTCACTCATTCGGACTTATTTCTTAACTTTTGACTATAAACGTACGCAGACTAGTAACTAGTTCACTACTTTCATGTACCGTATTCTATAGCTTTCACTGTACAAGATGTTAAAAAAATTTGTTACAAACTTTCGGATCATTAAAATGAGTAAATAAGGAATCAGTAAGACCAGCTTACATGGAGATACTACAGGCAATAATAAGCCGAGGAGGTCCAGTAGCATGGATACATCGGAACCTGACATTAAATCTCTGGACTATTTTGTATAGTGATACTTAAATAATTTAATATGTATGAATTAAAGTGCACTAAGCAAAAACAATAAGTAATAGATAAAATGATAGAATAGTAGGAAAAAATAGAGCACAAATAAAATTAAAAACACTAACACAAATTTACACACACCTCAATATCTCGATGCTATTATAGCATCGCGTGTTTATTTGTGCTCTATTATTTTCCTAATATCCTATAATTTTATTTATTAAATAGTTTAATAAATTCGTCTCCAATGAATGACTAGGCAGACTAACATTAATGAGTGTTGAAAACTGTTGTCGGACGTTTAGAATTAATTAAGGGATTTTTCAAATAGCACGCAACAGACTGATCATAATATGTTAAATGTGTGTGAAAATTTAAGTAGAACATGTATAACATCTTTTTTTAGTGATAAGAAAATAAATGTGTGCGGTATTAACCCAAATAGAATTCAATTTTCTAGCCTAGTTTTTTTTATTACCGAATGACAAAATTACCTCCACCCTGTTTTTAAAAAAATATTCTGTAGTCCTGTATATCGCTTCAATTGTCAGACTTAATCACTTGTCAACACTGTCCAATAACAAGAATATAAAATAAACATGACGATCAGGTGTATTATGTACCATTTAAAAGGTACCTCCTTCGGTTACCATAACTGATTTTAAAGTAGCTATCCTCGAAAATTCCAAGAAAAAAACGGTCACTTGAATTTAAAACTCTAGATCGGCATGAATCATTGGTCTTGTTTTCATCCATAGACCTGTGTTAATGAGAAAAAAATCTCATTCCCTTTTCATAAACTTTTATTAGTGAAACCCTTATTTGACGCAAAAATATTATATTTTTTTCCTTATACAACTCATCTTTCTCATTAGCATTTCAATCATCTACTTTCCCCTTCATTAATATTCCACATATCCGTACCTTTAGTGTTCTGATAGCCCCTTTTCTTCACCTCCTAATTTATTTTGGTCCCCATTCTCATTTTATTGTTCAAAGTGTGTGTGTGTTTTTTGGCACATTCCTCCCACCCCACGCAGAATCTCTCGCCAAGAGACTCTCTTTCTCTCTTGATAATAGTCTCGCGCATGTGTCTGTTCTAGTTGCACTCGTGAGCCTCCGTCTTTCATTACTGGACCAGTTTGTCCATCAAGCAGGGGAGGGGGCCGAGGCTGGACATGAATTGGCAATCAGGGAGACCTGGGTTGAATCAATAGAAGAAAAACCACTGCAGACCTCCCCTCTTTCCCCCACCTTCGTGGACGTGGACCACTCGGCCTCGAACTTTTGATACAAACTTGTCCTTCAGGATCTTCTGTTGTCCTTGCATACGCATAGCCGACAAGCGTTTTTAATTCATTTATTTCAGACATTTGTGTACGTGGTATCTAAAATAAGTAGTATTAAATGTTCTAATATAGGTCATTACAGTTAATTTGAAACAACATTTTCAAAATATATTTCAACAGTAAAATTAATTCTTCACCGAGAAATACATACACAGGGTTATTCTTATTCTAAAATATATCCAATTTGAACAAAATTGTTAGAGAAATTTTCAAATCATTTCAAATAAAAAATTAAAAAATATTACTAACTAGTAAACCATTCTTTAATAAATTTTCTATGAAAAAAACAACAAGCATGCAGCGGTATTTATTTATCTAATATTTTTCCCAGATACCCCTTTTGAACAAAATAGTTTGAGCCCATTTTCAAACAATTTAAAATGTTCAAACAAAATAATCACTTCAAACCACCCTTTAATGAGTTTTCTATGAAAAACAAGGTTACATTGTTATTTATCATGTAAAATGCTTCCCAGATATTTTTTTTAGACAAAATCAGCCTAATCTTTTTGGAAACTTAGATTTCAAAAATTAAATATTTAGTAAACGACCTTAGTTCTAAAGCTAGAATTAAAATGTTGGCCTCAAGGTATAGCCATATAACATATAAATATCAAATTTGAATGAAATCCCTCAAACTTTTCTTTATTGAATCCTCAGATACAAACAAACATAGCTGTAAAATTCAATTTCTTTAATTCAGAGGGTCGTAAAGTTCCAAAATCCATCATAATATCGATGTAAAAATTTGTTTACCACTAGAATACTTTATTTAAATAATGAAGTATAAACAAAACTCATTTGAATATTTTAGCATATTTACCATAAAATTGTTATTTGTTGACACATGCCAACTAAAAATTATCTAATTCTATAAATGAGTGATTTACTTTGATGATCATTTTATTACCCTTTCTGTATTATACGCATGTATGAGTATAATTCAACCAAAATCGTTAGAACAGTTTTCAAAACAAATCAGGTTTTCTTTATTGCTAGTTTCTCCAGGAATAGTTCCTTCGTTTGATATATTTATTTAATAATATTAATCTTACAGCAATACGAGAAATGTTTATCTTGTTAATAACATCGTTTTTGAACAAAATTGACCTAACCTTCTAGACTATAAAGAAGTTATTGACATACATATGTCACTACAAAAACATTTTTGTAATCGGGGGCATATTAAATGTATTTCAGTCAACATTTTTTGATAGATTTTACTTTATAACCTATGTAGAGAAAGTTTTTTTAATCATGAACGTTTAAACCCTTGGAATTATGGGAGAAACCAACGCTGTACAATTAAGTAAGAAAGGCGAATCCTGGGGGATAAATGATTATATTAATAATGCACATGAGCGGTATCTCGATCATAATCGAATGGGCTTGATAATGACACCTGGACACAGGAATAGAGCCCGGGACTTTTGGACCTTGATATTATGATGAATATGTGTATGTTTTTCTAGACCCAAAAAGCTGGTTCTTACAATGTTATTCTGTCTGACCTTTTGGTTTCAGCCAAAATGGTTTGATAAATCTTGTTCAATTTTGTTAATTATATGTTATATGGTCATATTTGTGGGCGGTGTGTTTTCACCGTAGCCCGCGTGCCCACCACTGCAAGTAGTTTGGTGTTATAATTATTGTATAATCATGGTTGGAAGAAAATTTTAGAAAATACCAATTTTTTACGTTCAACAGTGACATCTGTACAATATTATAATGATAATTTTGTACAGGTTTTGATAATATGTATCAAAAGTGACAGCTATAGATCACATTACTTGCCGTATTATTACTTGAAAGTAGATCTAATAACATTTATAACCGTCAGATAAAGGTCTTCCTATGAAAATTGGACTGTACTTGCTGGTAAATAAAAATACAACACATGAAAATGTGAATCAGAATTAGTACGTGGTAATAACATTTTGTATGGCATTTGTAACAAATGAATGAGTACACTACAACTTTCATGTGCAAGGAAGACAACAAAACCTCGCTTACACTTTCTACAAATTAAGGTAAAAAAAACTCCGGTGGAGTTTGGGGTGAAAGGCAATTGTTCAGCGAATTTGAGCTTTAAAAACTTTAACAAAGAATACGGGTTGTTTACCTCTTCCTTCTTTTGGTATTGAAAACTGTTTGGCTGATTGGTGATTCAGGTCACACAACGAACTTCAAACGCGAGTGAAATGCTGTTAAAACGGGAACTTGCATGAGAACGAATAAAGAAAGTCAAATAAGAAAGGGGAAGAAAGGCGAGGAGAGGGTAGAGGAAATAAAATTAATTTATCTCTTGAAAAAAGTATGGGGCAGAGGGACTTATTGTGCTTGTAACAATAAAGCTTTGCCAATGGTATCTGTGACTTCTTTACAAGGTTAAAATAAGCCGCCATATATATAAAACTATCAAGTACATTCTTGTGTCAAGAGACGCTTATTTTCTGTTGACGGTTGTTAGTTTTGTCAAACTTAGCAATGTACTACTAGTTCTAGTACCTTATAAGGACAAGATGGATTTGCTGCTAAGAGAATGAGGGGGGAGAGAGATGGCATTATTAAAAATAGTTATTAAAATCATTAAGTCAATTTTAACTCCAACCATTGATAAATTATAAGATACTTCATTTTGTAAATTACCATTAATTAGCAACTAAATTTATTTTCACGTATTCATAACTAAAGTCATATTATCTGCTGCCGCTACTTTTGATAAATCATACTATCTATACCTATCAAAAACACTAAAAATATAGTAAAATGATATGCCATAAAATTATTATAAAATGTCTTGCCTTGGATAATAGCTAATTAAACTGACTAAAATGGGAAAACAGAATCAATAGGGTTTATTTTAAATAATCACACCCGTTTCAATTTATGGTATAAATAGGGAACACATATTTAAACGCCTCTTTAAATCATCCGATTAGAAACTAACCCCAAACCTCGGGCTAGAGATAACCAACTAATAACTATTGCTAGCCTTGATAATTTTTAAACAATAATATTTACTTTACTACATTAAATACCAAATTAAGTTCCTGAGGGGGGAGAGAGATGGCATTATTAAAAATAGTTATTAAAATCATTAAGTCAATTTTAACTCCAACCATTGATAAATTATATGATACTTAATTTTGTAAATTACCATTAATTAGCAACTAAATTTATTTTCACGTATTCATAACTAAAGTCATATTATCTGCTGCCGTCACTTTTGATAAATCATACTATCTATACCTATAAAAAAACACTAAAAATATAGTAAAATGATATGCCATAAAATTATTATAAAATGTCTTGCCTATGATAATAACTAATTAAACTGACTAAAATGGGAAAACAGAATCAATAGGGTTTATTTTAAAATAATCACACCAGTTTCAATTTAGGGTATAAATAGGGAACACATATTTAAACGCCTCTTTAAATCATCCGATTAGAAACTAACCCCGAACCTCGGGCTAGAGATAACCAACTAATAACTATTGCTAGCCTTGCTAATTTTTAAACAATAATATTTACTTTACTACATTAAATACCAAATTAAGTTCCTTCATGATTCAAATCAAGTAACACTTAATTAAAATACATTTCTAACAACTCATACTCTGAAGAAAAAAGAATGAAAAAAAAATTATCAAGACACAACAAATGTTTTTCTTTTGGTCTTGAAAAAAAAAGTTTAAAAAAATAGATTTTTTTTTACATTACAAGGAGAAAGAAATGATGACGTAAAACCAACAATTCATCCTTAGAAGTGAAACGTACAATTTAGACATTCGAAAGAAAGTGTAGGGAGGAAAGGAGAAAAAGAAGGGGTGTGGGTGGGGGAGGGTTATAAAGCCTTGTTTCTCAACATTACTTACCAAATGAAAGTTTTGGAAAAAAGGTCAAAAGTTTTGACACCTAATTTAATATCTCAAGGATAAAATGGGTTTAAAAATAAACCGTGCGAACATTTTCATGATGGAAATAAAATAAAAAAAGATGTTCTAAATTATTGTAAACTTTGATCTTCGATTACTTAAAAGTAAAATACGAATACGGAACAATTTCTTAGAGTGAGAATAGACTAGAAAGGTAACGAAAAACGGGAAAAGAAAAATAAATAGTATATTGAGAGAGAAGTTGATAGATATAGAGTGAAGGAAAAATTGCAGCCAATATATAAATACAATGGAACGTTGACACATCGCAATATCTTGATTGAGAATAAAGTTAGAACCATAATATGAATCAGAAGAAGGAATACTCTACTGAATGAGAATACTTGTATTTTTAGCACCCCGTCTTACAACCCGTTTGGGCTAAACGCCTATGTACTAGTTACAGTAATGGGTTAGGGAATAGGAAAGCTTAATTTAGAGGGAATGAACCCACATTGGGGTGGAGGAAGAGTGGAAAACCATTTAGGCAAAACCACCATTAGTGAACCCGACCGAAATTGAAGAGGATGAGAATACTTATTATATATACATATATGTGTACATAATATCTAATTGATTGATTAGTTGTGCGTATGATCCGAATGGGTAGTAAGACGCGGTGCTAATAATAATAATTGATTAGTTAGCTATTTCTCAGGAACATTAATAATTTTAGTTAAAAGCCAGATAAAAATTAATTAAAATATGGTTTCTTAAAACTAGATGTGGGCATGATATTCCCTAAATCAAGATTTTGGCATGATTCCTTCTAAAATAATAATAATACTTTGCACTACGTATTATTATTATACGTTAAGGTTGTACGCTTAAGTACTAATTAAGCCAACGGGAAGAATTGGGAGGGTTGAGTATAAAGGAAGTGAGCCCGCATTTTCATGGAGGGATAGTGGAAAACCATTTATAAAAAACCACCCCCAGTTAACCCGAGTGAGATTAGAACCTCGTTCTCCCTATTCTCAGTGGTCTAGCTCAACACGTAACTAGCACGTTGGCTAACTACACCACTGAGGTGGCTCTAAAATAAGAGGACGACATTGTATTTCTTAAATTAATATGGTGGTATGTTATTCCCGGAAATAAATTGGTGGCATTGCATTTCCTATGATAAGATGATGGCATAGTATACCCTAAAATATGAGGAAGGAATTGTGTTTACTGTGTCAATATGATGGCATAGTATACCCTAAAATATGATGACAGCATTGTGTTTCCTATGTCAATATGATGGTATAGTATACCCTAAAATATGATGTCATTGTGTTTCATATGTCAATATGATGGCATAGTATACCCTAAAATATGATGACGGCATTGTATTTCCTATGTCAATATGATGGCATAGTATACCCTAAAATATGAGGAAGGATTTGTGTTTACTGTGTCAATATGTTGACATAGTATACCTTAAAACATGATGATGGCATTGTGTTTCCTATGTCAAGATGATTGACATAGTATACCCTAAAACATGATTATGGCATTGTGTTTCCTATGTCAAGATGATGACATAGTATACCCTAAAATATGATGGTGTCATTGTGTTTCCTATGTCAAGATGATGACATAGTATACCCTAAAATATGAGAATGGAATTGTGTTCCCTATGTCAAGATGATGGCATAGTATACCCTAAAATATTATGGTGTCATTGTGTTTCCTATGCCAATATGATGGCATAGTATACCCTAAAACATGATGATGGCATTGTGTTCCCTACTTGCTTTATTGAAATTTTTAACTACGCAAATCACGTGTCGTTTCCTTCCCAAGCCTTATCCTCCAAGGATTAACTTGTGCAACAAACAGGAACAGGATATACACAAGTTAAGATAGCGCCACACTTTCAACTTAATTACATTTTAAATGGACGCTCTAGGTGTAGATCAAGATTTTCATTATGTTTTATGCTTACTAAAGACCAATGTGACGATGTTATTTGTGTGTTCATTACAAAATTTGAATTATTGCATGGATTAAGATTATATTTGAAGGTTACAGGGGGGAAACACATTAAATTCACTTTCCAGAGTAATAACTTTTATATATCAAACCCTATAAGGACCCCAGCAAATACTTTTATTAAATTAATTTAAATATGACAGACCTCTTTTAACCATAATCTAAAATTAATTATAAGTTTATATATCATGGCTGTCTAATCGATGGCAGCACTAACTAAATTTGAGCTAAAAATTGGACTTTGCTACTATTTTCCATCTACTCTTTATTTGGTGAACATAATAGGCCGCAATGTGACTTGTCAAGTTTTTTTTTTTGTGGCACCTTTGTGACACAAATGGATCAAAAACCTTTCTAAACAGGGTGTAACGTAACAAGGGGGACCCACTTTATCAATTGACAGGTGAGATAAAAACAATTTAAAATGTTTGTATAAACATGTGTCCCAATTAACCTTGATTTATAGTCATGTCATGTTTGTATGTACTCCAATAATATGGAAATTCTCAACCTTTGGCCTGAATGCAAGCCTGCAGCTGTCGTGTCGTAGAATGCCGCCCTCATTTAGAAACACCAGGTGTTTGGAATAAGCACGAGCAACGATAGAATATACCTAGTAATTAGGTCGAGAGATATCGAGTAAGGTATAAAAACAGTTTAATGAAATCACTTGGCTGTAGCTCACGAGAAAAGGTCAAATAGGGAACATTTTTGTATGAACTTTGTTCATTGTTTTGTGTCTCCTGTCCATCCTTAAAGTGGGTCAAACATGTTACTACTTTTTTTGTCACCTAAAATGTAGCATAATATAAAGTCTCTTATCAATATTTGTTTTTCTCTACTAGTGGTAATTAAAACATTAATTGTTTGCTCAAAATTTCGCAAAAATGAAGTAAAAAAGCAATAGCTTCAACGGATTTTGGCCAACGATAGTCGCTTTAGAAAATATTGTTACGCACTTATTTTACACTTACTACTCATAATTTTCGCATCTTTTATTTATTATTGTAGACAAAATAAATGTAATAATCATCATTGAGATTAAAACAAATCTTTACACAAAAAATAAGAAAAGAAATACGTGTTGAAATAATTGTTACAGTTCAACATCATATCCAATAATAATTAAATTCGGCTCTTCGTGTGTCGTAAGAAACTTTAAAATTTGATAATGTATGGAAACAGACATTTCTTTGGAAAAAAACAATTAAAAATTATATATTATATTGCTTCGATACACCAGTGCTGGGAGTACAATTTGAATTAAATTATACTAGAATCTTAACGAGTTTGCGGTGACGATATTAATCACAAGAGCATAATGGTAGCACTTCTTTCTCTCTTTCACCCTCCGTCTCCCTTACCCCATGAACCCCCTCACGTATTTTAGGAAACCTCAAATTACGACTTTTGTACAATCTGCTTCTAATTAATATCGTAACTTTTGTTGTTTCGTCCGCGGTGTAATAGATCGACACAGCTTCTCGCGGAATTAATTATATGAGCTGTATCTTTGTGTGGGTTTGAACATAAATCAACTGGGTTTGGACAACGGCGGGCAAGAGTGGTACAAGCTACGGTCCATTATTTGTAAGTAAATTACCTGTGTTTTTCAGTGACCTCCGATACACAACCACTAAATAGTTGTTTTTTCAACGCATTTTACTACTTGTTCAGGTTATACGCCTATGTACTAGTTACCCTAATGGGTTAGGGGCTATGAAGGCTTAATTTAGAGGAAATGCACCCGCATTTGCGTGGGAAGAGGATAAAACCGTTTATAAAAACCACCCTCAGTGCACCCGACTGGGATGGAACCCCGATCTCCCCATCTTTAGCAGTCTAGTCCAACACGAGATTAGCACGTTAGACCACGCAGCAACCGAGGCGGGTCACCAAATAGTTTAAAAGTTCTTTAAAACGTTAAAGCTTATTTGTTTTGGTTTTCCGATTATGGTGATATCATGGTCTGAATCCTGGCCACAGTTATACCGAGAAATATTATTTTTGTATTTTTTTCACTTTTTTCCAAGCAAATTAGGGTGCAGTTCCTCTAAATGTTGCCTCTCTCATCCCTACTCCACTAGTGTAATTAATGGAGATAGTCCGGATGGGTAGTTAAACGTGGCATACAAAAAATTGTTTAAAATAGTTAAACCATTTTCCAGATTATGTTGAGATCCATTACAGGGGTGAATCAAACGTAATTATAGTAGTTGACGCGTGGTAGCACATTTTTTTTCGTAAACATCAAACTTAAGAGAGTCTCACCCAAGCTCACACACACGTTGAGATCAAAATCCATCACAAACGAGAATCTAACTAGAGTATCTATTAGTGGTTGGTCAGAATTTGAAGCTTAAGAATTTTATACTTTCGACTACCATCGAAACCTCCTGTATAGCAAGATATTTCGTAAGCTAGTTGTATTTTTATAGTTACATTAATACCATTATGGCCTGATTCAGTGGCCTGTATTGAGGGCGATTTTTACAAGAATACTTTTCCACACTCCTTCCATGAAAATGCGGGTACACTTCCTCTAAATATTACCTTATTAATCCCTAAAACCATAATCTTAATTAGTATATAAACTTATAACCCGAACAAATAGTAAAATACGGTGTTAAAAAAAATTATATTCCGAGTAGTTTTATTCCTAATAATATTAAATACATTTCATAAAAGTTACCATTTATTGTAATGTACAAATTAAATTATCACTTATTGTACTAGAGTGGTCAATCAGTAGTCTGAGTTTGATTCCAGGTGGCCGTTACGAATATAGACTATTTATGAATCATTTATTTACGGACTCTTCAAGATATTCGATTCGAGGTTACAGATGGATTTTATCCTATTTTGTGTTAGTTTATTAAGTTGTGTGATGATAATATAATGAAGATGAAATAAATGTCACAGCGAATTAATAATGGATTGAAGTCACAGTAAAATAAATTTTGAGTAATCTCACAATCAGTAAAGTTTTCGATTTTTGAAATTATTGCAATCTAAATAATTTTAAATACGAAAAAGGGTTCCATTAGTTATATATGATTTTATTTTGGGAATCGAATATGAATATTAAAACTTTTTTAAATAATATTTGCCTACAATTTGTTTTTCTTTTTTAAGAAGCTTTATCCAGCTTTAATTTTTTTTAAATTAGCGTATAAAGGAACGTAGGCAAAAATGATACTGACGCTTACTAAAGAAAATTTAAATAATTGCTTTTATTTTTAAGAGCCCATCTCACCCCACGGATATGGTGTAGATTAGGTAGATAATACTACTTGAACCAAGCTTAGTATTGTAGTATGTTTTTCTATAGTTTGATTAGAATATATTAGAAGAAGATTAGTAAAATCATTTTGCAATATTAAAAGAAATAATGGAAACATATGTATTCCAAATTAAAAAATAGAAACCAAGTTTGCCGATTTAATTTTCTCTATTGTTAAATGAAGAATGCATAAATCCGCATTTCGATGTGAGTGTTGATTCGAGCATAATCGTGTATTTAGTAACCCGGTTAATCGTGTCTCCAATATCATAGTTAAATCTTGCATTTAGCATCCCTATTAATCTATATCTAATATTCCTGTTAACCGTATATCCAATATCCCGGTTAACCGTGTATATAATATTCCAGTTGATCGTATATCTAATATTCTGTTAATAGTGAATCCAATATTTCGGTTGATTGGTCGTAATATGGTTTAGGAGCCTGTATCTGCACCAGCATATTAAAAAAATATATATATATATTCTTTGAATAATTTATTATTTAGAACTAAATTAGGAAAAATTACTACGCATAAAAGCTGGTATAAGTGTGTTTTCTATAAGTAGGAGGATAAGAAATAAAGCTAAAAGGGTCATTTTTAAAATAATAACTGTGAATTGAATTTTAAAAGAAAATGTTGGTTCTCGGTAATGCATTATTATATTAAAAACAGGCATAATACATTTCAACGTAGTCCTATAAGAATTAAAATGCATCACTAGCTTTTAATTCGGTTTAAAATACACTTTTAATCAAAGGTAAAAATTAAAAGTAAGCTAATCCGGTGGAAAAGGTCCGTTGAGAAGATGAGTTCGTTTTTCACACTTAGCTTTATTAAAAACAAATTCGAAAAGGATTTAAAAAAACTTGGAACGTATAATAGTTAGTAATATATTATACTGTTTATAATATGACGTTGAAATAAAATATAGTCGACTTTAAAATGAGAGCAAGTATTATATAGTAAATTCATGATTCTTAGTTGTTGTTTTTTAATCGTGATTCTGCGGCCGATCTTAAGTGAAAATAAAATAGTATAATTTTCCTCAATTCTGTATGGGTATGAGGGGAATACCATTGTTTGACATTCCATTTGTTTGTAAAATAAACCTTCAATAACTCACAGCTCAAAGCAATAAGCACCATTTTCCCAATAACTAAGTTATAATTATATAATAATATCACTGGCGTATGTGTAGGTCATGAACTGGTGAACAATAACATGTGTAGCTCGCGAAATACTTAGATTCAAGTTATAGTTCACGAAAGACTGAGCTACAGACTTTGGTTCGTCAACAACTGAAATATAAACTGTAGTTTGTGTACAATTTAGTTGCAAGTTATAGTTCTTGAACAAGTTAACTACAAGCCGTAGTTCATGAACAAGACAGATAGCTCGCAAGACAATGAATTAGAAACTTTAGTTAATGAACAATTGAACTGCATACTGTAGTTTGCGAAAGACTGAACTAAAAACTTTAGTGTACGAATAAACAAGAAGTTATAGTTTTTGAATGACTGAAATATTTAACTAGATAAATAAACGGTTCCTTTAAGAAAAATGAATCATTTTGCAACTTTTTCCAACAGTGAACATTTCTGCCTATCTCTAATTAAAACCAAATTGCGCGTGGTTAATTTTAATCATTTTCATAATAAATAAGGACTTATTTCAATAAATATCTTTAAAAAAAGACCAGTGAAGGCGGTCGCCTCATTCAACGAGAATCTATTGTGGGTTTTTTTCGTTTTATAGCACTGTGACTTACTACCGATTCGGGCTACACGCTTATGTACCGATTAATCAAGTAAACTATGGATGAGCAAGGTTGTATTTAGATAAGTGTACCTTCATTTGCGTAGATATGGAGTGGCAAACCATTTAGGAAAAAGCACCCTTAGTACACCTGATTGGAATCGAACCATAATCTCCCCGTCATCGGCAGTTTAGTTTATTGCGAGAGTATCGCCTTAGAACGTGCAGCCACCGAAGCGAGTATAGAAAGTATAAATCGCTCTCCATCCACATGGTTTAAAATACAATAGTTTGCATCGTTTTCTGGAACTATTGATCTCCTTCACCTAAAACTACTGTCATATCAATTGTAAGAATAAAGAGTAAAAAATACTACAAAACTTTTATCTCAACGTATAAAGGAAATCTCAAATATTTTGAAATTTTCTGTTGTAGGTTTATAAAAAATTACTGTATCTGTTAGAGGATGACTAATTATAGTGCTCTTTTTCATACAACCTAATCTGATAACCCCGCAAATATGTTTAATATGTCGTTGAAAAGAGCTAATATTACATTTTCACTCATTATAATCATAAAACTAAAACCAAACTCTTTCTAAGATAAAAGAACCTTGTTGAAATATTTACACTTTATTTTGGCGTGAACCATATTTCGAAATATAACATCGTAGAATTAAATATTGCGTTAGAGCTAAATGTCTGCACGGCAAATTTCTCGCTTATCGAGGACGTATCTTTGAAAACTGGATGTTAGTTGGTTCCTGCTTGGTCCATCTTCAGTTCGCCACAAAACCGAGTCGACTTCTCTAACACCAAGTCACGATGATACATAGAAGACATTTAGGAATTGGAACAAGATGGATGATCTCCGAAGCATCACCATGAAGATGATGATCGGTCCTTGCTAAGCGGAGACAATGAAACAAAACCCTCAGAAATTATTACTTATTACAAGAGTTTCCGGGTGGTAGTCATTCGTCACTCGCGTATTTTGAAGTGACTCCTCCTGACAAAGTTAACCCGGTCTGCGGCTCGGCGGATATCAATCTGAAGACTGACATGGCTTGCTGATTGATACTTTATTCATCAGCAGCTTTGGCTTCGTTTCTTGAAATGTATCAGAAATTAAATATTCTGAAGAACAGAGGTTTCCAAACCTTTGCTAATTAATCCACAGAAAAAAATTTGGTCCTTTAATAAGGACCGGAAAAGTAAAAGAATTGAAGTACAAGCTGACATGTTTCCATAAAAGTCCTAATTTGAGTTAAATCTAGTTCCTAAATTTATTTTTAAGCAGAATTTTGGTAAGTATAAGGAACTTTTTAGAAAGAAATAAACTTCTTTTTGCGACCAGTATTGATAACATTTTACTATATAATTGGAGTAAAGTGCTCACCTTAGAACCCAATGTTCGTGGGTTTGAACCGAGCCAGGGTAGACAGACTATTCTTGAGAGATAAAGATAAGTAACACAACTTATTTTGTAGGGAATGTAAAGCTGTCAGTCCCATGTCGATTGTGGCATTTAAAATAGCCCTGGAAATTATGTGAAAATACCTTTCCCGGCAAAATTGATAGGAACTTTTGTTCTCGCTCATAGCTGATATAACAGTCGGTGCAGAAAACGCATGTTAAATCCCTTAAATAAATAAATAATAAATAAATACTATATAATTTGTGTTTTTTTTGTATAGGTATTGATAACATTTATCAAAATTATAACTTCAGTTTACATGGTTTGACGTGTGAACACATGAAAGTAGATTTGGTAATTTTCCTAGCTGTCATATAATGTTCTTATTAGGACTAAGACTGTCACGATTCCAAGAGAATAATTTTTGCAAATTTTCTGTGTGTCTTTTTTTCACTAGAGGAAAAAGTTATAAATTAAATAATTTAATGTAATCAACGAATAAATGTCACAAACACGTAATTCATGTGAAAAGAGTTGGTGTGAGTGACTCTCCCACGAATATAGCCCTGTTTGATCCACGAATAAACCAAAGAAAACTTTTAATTGAATGACTGACGGATTGTCAGCAAAAAGTAATAATAGTGATATTCCCTAAAATAAGAATATAACTGCGATTTTAGAATGTATACTTGCTTTGCTCGTTGGAGGTTCCACCCCCAAACCCCCAGTGGGTTTTCTTTGCGAGTGGATGTAAACTAATGTAATTCCAGAGCCGCTTTTTGATAGGTCTTACGATTTAGCCACAAGATACCTTCAAAGAAAGGTCCGCACCGACTTTAAAGTTGCTCCGAAATTTTGAATTTTTTTCGTGAGTTAAACATTAAATTTTTTTTTTTTTTACTTTTTGGAATTTTCCCGTCGGTTATAGGCTAGAAGCTATAAGTTTACTGAATTTCAAGTTTCTAGATCATCTGGAAGTAGGTAAACATTAATATCAGTGGTGAGTCAACCATGTGGCTTTATAGTAGTATAATGTGGCAGCAACAGATCCACTACACTATATAGTATATAAGGCGTCAGGCTCACAACAGATCCACTACACTATATAGTATATAAGGCGTCAGGCTCACAACAGATCCACTACACTATATAGTATATAAGGCGTCAGGCTCACAACAGACTGGATTAACGATGACTAAGTAGGTCAAGATTATAATCTCGACCGGGTGTGCTGATGTTTTTTTGTTTTATTTCTAGCCCCACATCATACTACCCGTTCGGTTATACGCTTATGTATTAACTACGCTAATTTTTATAGGGGATTAGGTAGGTTATACTTATAGGAAGTGTAAGCACATTTTCGTAAAGGGAAAGTGGAAAACCATTTTGGGAAAAACCACCCTCAGTACACCCGAACAAGATTCGAACCTTGATCTACCCATTAGCGGCACTTTATTCCTTTGCGAGTGTAGTGAGTTAGACCACGCGGCCACCAAATTGGGTTGCCGGTATAATTAATTTCAAATAAGTTTATCTACCCATTAGCGGCACTTTATTCCTTTGCGAGTGTAGTGAGTTATACCACGCGGCCACCAAATTGGGTTGCCGGTATAATTAATTTCAAATAAGTTACCCTTTTATTTTAGAGTAAATCGTTGATCACCTTGACTCGTCTTACTACCCGTCCGGGCTATATACTTTTTTAAATTATCGTATGCCACCAGGGCGTGTTGGATATACATTCCTGGACTCTTCTACTGGCAGTGGCGTATATGTAACAAACAGTTTTCTGAGATTTATACACCTTGTAGATCCCGCTAGTACGGTGTGATAATGATGATGATGATGATGGTGAAAATGATTATGTGTGGCTAGTAGTAGTCTTAAACCTAACTTTAGCCTTATTAACCAAACCTTGGTATCTATAACTACAATTCTAATTCGAAAAAAAAAACTTACGATATTTTAACCTGTAACCTTTAAATTGGTAGTCAGGAATGCTGACCAATAGACCAAGAGGCCAGCCATCTAAGTTCTGATTGTGCTAACAGGAAAGGTACGAGGAAGGTATAATTTATAGAAAATGTACTCGCAATTGCGTGTAGGTAGTTTGGGAATCTACTCATGAAAACACACCCTTTGTATCTGTATCTACTTGAATATCCCCGTTCTAAAGTGTTCCATTTTTTCACCGTCTCTGACTGTATCGTGGCGGGAATGGCTCGACAGTTCTTAGATACGGCAGGTCCCCCTCACCCTTTTACCGCGACAAGATAACAGTTCAACCGGGGGACAAGGAGCTGTGGGGAGGCATCCACGATGGATTACACAGTCTGAAACAAGGTGAAATTTCGCGAATAAATTGTCTCACAGCTATCTGAAAGGTTGGTTTGGCGTCGTCCTGAAAGGGAACGTGTCTCGCATTACTGGTGGGCGGGAGGGTGTGATTTTCCCTCCACCCAGTGTGTAAAACACTTAACTTAAAGGAGCATATCTTCAATTTCTTACGGAAGACGGAAGCAGCAGATCTGAAACTTAAGAACCCCTTAATAGATTCTCAATTATCTTATAGTATTTTATCTTAACCCTTTAAAAATCGACTTTATTTTTTAGTAAGTTTATACCTATGTTTCTAAACCTTTAACTAAATTTCATAACTGATTTATTTCACGTGAAACGTAATTAAAAACGGACTAATTTCACATTTTCAAGAGTTTTTTAGTTGTAAAATTTAAAATGTATGGTTTTTAGTCCTATAGGAATATAGGTACCGAATCCCTTCTTAATTTTGGCACTAACCATATTTTAAAATAACTACTTCTTAAATAACGTGGGATTTATGGACGACTGCAAAGAGTATCAGCGCTCTGATATACAAGCCTCCAAATAGCGTATGTGTCCTTGGTTGAGAAGAGAACAATCCAGAAGGACTCAACAACAAGAGTTCCTTTTGACATTTGAATATTATCGCTAAGACAAATTGGACGTTTGAGTTCGATGGCCAAGAAACGGATTTTTTTATATTAATGATTTTAATTAATGTAATATTTACTCATGGATTGTATATAATTGGCAAGGATGATACGATGATATACCATGATTCTCTTGATTTTGAACCGAACTGGACCTCAGTGGATTAGGCCTATAGGCAAGATCACTTAAAAAGAGCGCGCCAACAACCACATTTCAAGGGTGGTGCGGAAATGAGCTTAAAAAATAAGTACACAGTTCTCATAAACATATTAAAAATTGACCGAAAAATATAAAAAAGAAGGTCAAGAGTGTTTTCGATATACAATTTCACGATCAACAATCTAGGTCCTCTTAATATTTCTACTAAAATGAGTATTTTCCGAGTAAATCATACACAAAATTTGAAATAGGCACACATTTGACAGTGCGTTCCAACTTACCTTCGTCTTCGATACGCATTTGCGTGAGTATTATTATTATTATTATTATTAGCACCGCGTCTTACTACCCGTTTGGGTTATACGCACTAATGTTTAATGGTAGGGTGATTGTGAGATGAAATGGAGGACCTACAGTTTAACGTGGAATCCGAACCACGGTGGAGGCCTGGCATTCCCCACATTCAGTGAGTATTATTCATTGCACGCAAAAAATGAATAAAATATTTCCAGTTGAAAATATGTTTGCATACATATTTGCATGTTAGCATATTTGTTGAAAATTGAACGATTCATGTGGGGTTTTTTTTCCATTCTGAGGCATCAATCTACCACGGTAGATGAGAAAACTTACTATAATTTCATTTTTAACGCTTTCAAAAATGTTCCTGCCAATTTCAAAACTTTATTAATTTTTACGCTGGTAAAATACTAATTTCCCTAGACTACCTAACTCAAACCAGGCATCGCATTGTGGAGCGGTTTTCTCTGGTCTTTTTTTTAAATGGAAATATATGGCCAGTTTAAGAATTTTACCATACTTTAAAAATCATAATAAAAAATTAAAATATGAAAAAACCTATTTCACTTACTTTAATTATGTAAGATAATTGTTATGTGACAGTTGGTAACACTGAACATACATTAATTTATGATAATGTTCCATGACCTCATCAAGAAGCATTCTGTCAAGTGATTTCATACTCAATATTAAATTATTATTACATATGCTGAACTGTTTTGTTTTGTATTTATTTAATAAACTATATAACATGGTTTCAGACGTTAAGAAGTCAAGAATGGAAGATAATTATGTCATTTATTACATAAACAGTCAGTTCGCGTTCGTTGTTGAATAATTTAGAACTATAAAATGGCTGACGCCACAAGGTCCACCTAATTAGCAGCTAAGTTAGCGATTCAGACGATTGACTTAAAAAGTTCGAATTTGTCCTATGTGTGGAAAAAGTGGTCAACGCAGTTCACCATATTTCTACGAGTCACAAGTCTGGAAAAAGAAAATTAATTGAGCAAGGTTGCTATATTTTTGCACCACCTAGGCCTAGACGCTCACGAAGTGTTTAATTCTTTCGACCTAGACATTGACCAAGTGAAATATAATGAACTAGTCCAAAGGTTAAATGAATATTTCACAACAAAGGCCAATATTTCATTCAAACGTTACAAATTTTTCAATCTTCGTTAGCAAGAAAATAAAACACTAGAAGACTTTGTCACAGCTTTAACAAATCTCAGTCTTTCGTGTGAATTTGGTGATTTACGAGAAAGTTTGGTGAAATACATTTTCACTGGCGGTCTCAATTACTCTTATAAAACAACACTTAATTGAAGATAGTCAAACTACTTTAGATAAAGCAGTCCAGCTTGCCAAAAGAATGAAAATGTACAAACTTCAGACGTCACAGCTCACATCAGGTAACGCATCGGCAAATCAAGATTTTGTGGGAACACTGGAAAAGGTTCAACTGAAGAGATCACCGGGTCAATTTCAAGGTAGAGGTCTAAGCTTGCGAGTAAATTCTTCAAGACAGCAGTCGTCAAGTCCAAGATGGTTTAAATGCACTCTACGTGGTCAGGAACACCGGCTAAAAATGTCCAGCAGCAAGGGCAAAGTGTCATTTTTATAATAAAATTGGTCAATATGCTAACTTATGCCTAAATAAAAGTCTTCAGTTAAAAGCTTATCGTTTCAGTCCAATTAACTATTTATAGGTTCATTATACATTCATAAAAATATCAAAAATGTAAATTCACTAACATGATACATAACTATTATAATAGAGGGAAGAAGTCTTTGTTGTGCTGGACACAGAAACTCGGACTAATGAAATGGGTCTAAACACTACAGAATTCTACATTTATCACAAAATAAAATAAACTTAACGTTTACTCTTGTCCTGACTTTTAGCAAAGAATTACTTCATTTAAAAGGTAAAGTTGACTTAAATTTTCAAATCAAAGACAATAATTTTTTTATAAATTACATATTATTGAGATGGGTTGTAATACAATTCTAGGTCTTAAAACTTGCGTAGAGCTTAAATTATCTAAGAGAGTTAGTAATGTTATTTTTGCAATTATATCTGAGAGTCAAACAGAGCCAAATCAGTCATTACCAAATAATATTAATCTAGAAGCAAAGTCCCAGGTATTTGTAAACAAATTATAAGATATTTTTTAGGGTCTTATAAATATAAATATGCATTGCCATTTATTTATAAATAAATCAATAAGTCAAATTGTAGAGCCTGTCAGGATTACATTTAAATTATTTACTGAAATAGAGAATGAACTCAAACGCATGGCACAGTTGGGTGTTATAGGCTATCCAAAGTTAGTGAACCAATACCATGGGTGAATAGTATTGTTCTGACTAGAAAAAAGAATGGTAACCTTAGGATTTGTTTAGATCCACGCAACTTGAATAAAGATATTCTTAGGTCATATTTTCCTTCCCTACACTTGATACTGTCAAAGCCCAATTTAAGGATTCAAAATTTTTCTCAGCATTAGACGCCAATTCCAGATTTTGGACCATCCTTCTTAATAAGGAATTGTCAAAATTGTATAGATTTATAACACCATTTTGTCGCTATAAACTTTTACGTTTACCATTTGGAATAAGCTCAGCACCTGAGATTTTTCACTCAACTATGATTGGACTATTTGAAGGAGTTCCCAATTTAATTATATATGTTGATGATTTGTTAATTTATGCATATAGCCAAGAACAACACGATTCTTTCTTAAAGCAGGTTGGTGAAAGAGCTATATATGTAAATTTGAAGTTTAATTTAAGAAAATCACAAATTTGTCAAGAAAAGGTCACTTACATTGGTCACTTATTCACTGGTAAAGGGATGCTACCGGATTCTGCCAAACTAGTCGCTATTGTTAATATGCCTAGACCCAACAATACTCAAGACTTAAGAACATATTTAGGTATGCTTACATACTTGTCTCCTTATATTAAAGTTTTTTCTGGGGAAACTAAGCACTTGAGAACAAAAACTATATAGTTTGGCATTGGGATCATAGTCATAATGAATAATTCAATAATCTTAGAATAATAATTACAAATGCACTTACTTTGACTTATTTTGATCCATTCAAAAAACTAACTATGTCCTGTGATTCGTCACAAAGTACAGTGGAGCTGTCATTTTTCACAGTAATAATCCAATTGTATATGCTTCCGCTACACATGAGAAAGCAAAAGCAACTATGCACAAATTGAATGGGAGCTCCTTGCTATTGTTTTTGGATGTGTAAGATTCCACCAGTATATTTATGGTCACAAAGTAGTTGTATACACTGACCACAAACCGTTTGTTCCTCTTTTCACTAAATCTCTCTATAAAGTCACCCACGACTTTAAAGACTTATTTTGAAAATACAACCTTATGACTTAGAAGTAATTTACCAACAAGGAAAGCGAATGTTTATTTCGGATAAGTTATCTCGAGCTCGACTAGTGGACACAGTTCCTGAGTTGGATGAGAATGTTAGTGTGAATGTTAATCTGTTAATCTCGAACCTGTAATTGTTTCTTGAAAGACTGGAAACCTTTCTAGATGTAACAAGTAAAGACCCTGTCTTGACAATTATATATAATTTTTGTCAAATAGGATGTCCTTCAAACAGAGTGTCATGTCTTGTCGAGGTTCGGCCCTATCACAAATTCTTTGATGAAATCTATGGAACAGATGGAATATTTTTAAATGTGAATGTACCATTGTTCAACACTCAATGTGAAAATAAATGTTAGAGATTATTCATGAGGGTCATTTTGGGATAGCTAGAAGTGTACAGTTTGCAAAAAATTCATTATTTTGGCCAAATATGGTTAATGTTATTAAAAATATTGCCATGTCTTGCTCTACTTGAGAACAATTTAGTAATAATAATAGTACTAAGCCTTTAATGCCACATGAAGTCAAAATGTTAACCTGGAACAATGTTGGAATTGATTTTATGGAAATATCGGGAAATAAATATATAGTCTGTGTGTATTATTTTTCAAAATATATTGAGATGTCTTTACTAAATATAGGATCAACAGCTCCAATAGTAATACAGGAACTTAAGTTAATTTTTGCTCATTATGGTATATCAGCTGTTATGGTTTCTGATACAAGGCCATATTTTAATTCAAATTATTTCAAATGTTTTGCTAAAACTTTGAGTATAGATGATGTAACTAGTAGTCCACATTATCATCGGTAGGCCAAGTGGAAAGGGCAATCCAAACATTCAAAAACATTATTTTTAAAACTCTTGAATCAAATGCAGATCTATACCTGGCTCTTTTACAATAGATAACTACTCCAAATTATAGTCTCATTTCACCCTCTCAATTGTTGATGTCTAGACAGTTACGTACATCACTACCTATTGTTTAAACCAAATTGATACCCAAGCTAGTTATCACAAATTATTACAATGACTGTATAACTAATAGAAACAACCAAATGTCAAAATAGTATAACAAAACCAACAAATGTCTGCCAGATCTTAAAATGTATGATGAAGTTTTGTTTAATAAAAATCCAGCTGAAAATAATGGTTTAGAGGTCAAGTAATAAAAATAGGTCCTCGACTAAGAACTCTGGCAATTGACATCTCCAATGATTTATTAAAGGAATAGGATACATTTAAAGAAATTTAAACAAAATGGGAGTAATGAAAAACAGCAGGATGTTTGTGACAATAGTAGTGTTAACTCCAGCAAAAGGAATAATATTCAAGAGTCAACACAGTATTTTCTAGAGCCTAGTGCTTCAAATTAGGCTCATAAGGGGGATAAGGCTGTCACTACTAAGTCGAGAAGACTGGTGCGTCCAAAAAAACTGTCACCTTAACTTGTAAATATGGTTTTATTATGAATGTTGTACTGTTTAATCCTTTTTATATTATTATTATTAGCACCGCATCTTACTACCCGTTCGGGTTATACGTACTTACGCTAATATGTAATGGTAGGGTGATTGTGAGATGAAATGGAGGACCTACAGTTTAACCTGGAATTCGAACCACGGTGGAGGCCTGGCATTCCCCACATTCACAATATGTATTGTCAGAGGTGAAGGAAGGGTTTGGTAATAAGATAAATCTGTGCCGGGACCGAGGATTGAGCCCCGGACCCCCAGCACAGAAGTCCGACACCTTACCCCTAGACCACCAGGTCACCTTTTAACCTTTTTATAACAGTCTGTTTTGTATTAGGAATTAATTTTATACTATATTGAACGCCATCTAGTTGTTTTGAATGAATAAAATAAGGTCATGTATATTTGATTTATTTTTATTTTACTTGTCTATAAAGGGGAGATGTGAGATAATTGTTATGTGACAGTTGGTAACACTGAACTTACATTACTTTATGATAATGTTTCGTGACCTCGACAAGAGGCATTCTGTCAAGTGATTTCATACTGTACATTAAGTGTTTATTATATGATGCTGAACTGTTTTGTTTTGTCTTTATTTAATCAATTATATAACAAATTTCACTTATTTCAAATAAAGAATGCAGTAAACCACAATTGCATGCGATTTATTGTTAGAGCACAATCGACTATAACCTATAATGTTGATGCTAATTGGTCGTGAAGTGGACTGTTTACATGGGGCGTTACACCTAATACTATCCATTACAAATCAATTCCCAAGAGCTTAAAAATATAAGGCCTGATAAGCAATTTTTAGCGCCGAGCAATGATCAAACTCACGCTTACTCAGACCTGAAGGGGGCTACCAAAACCTTCTAATTTAGTCACGCCCACAAAGCCAAAATGGGAGCAGGCAAACACGCGTGCAAATACAGCAAAATATCAGAACGCTTTCACTGCAAAAGTTTGGAAAACAATGCCCCACGGAGATCGGAGCATAACTTAACAAGGTTCATTCTCCTTCACTCACCATAACCCTCTTCTCCCCCCACCCCTCCCTCTCATCCTCACACACACAAAAAAAAGCTGTTTCACTAAAAATGAAATGCAAACTAAATAAGTAATAGGCGCACCATTTTTCACCACGTGCAGTTGTGTGAGGAGAGTAAAAGGAGAAGGGGTGGTTGGCGAGGTCGTTATCGGGTTGAAGTATATGCGGGACGTGACACCGCATCCGTGTCATCCGCCGCGCTTATTTCCCCCGCTAGATAACGTCCTGGGTGTTGCAGTTTACGTCAACGATCCGCGGGGCGCGCTGTTACCACCCACTGTTTTTTTTTTCCTTTTCTAATCTTTTAGAGGATTTTACCCCAATTTGTACCGCTGAGATCATCGTGACCCCTTAATAATATACAAGCATTCAAATCTTAGTTTTTAATACAAAAAAAAATCACTGCATCTTACTACCTGTCCCAGCTATGCACATTTAGTTACACTAATGGCTACAATAATAGTCCGGAAACATCCGAATGTTCTGTTTCACTGGGAGGAGACTAGCTCCTCAAACATGGAATATAAAGGTTGTTTATAAACTCTCTGCCTGAAGTTAAACCACAGTATTTGTGCAAAGGTAGAAACAGAAAATCCTAGTAAAAAAAATTCAGGAAAAGTAATCTTTCACTACTAAATGAAAGTTGAATTTAGACGCACCCACTTAGGTAGCCGCATGGTTAAAGGCGTTACTCTAGCAGTATACTAGACTGCTAGTGACGGTAGGATCGAGGTTCAAACATAGGTCGGGTATACTTTGGGTGACTTTACAAAAATGGTTTTCAACTTTCTATCTCTCCACGCAAATGCGGGTACAAGTCATATAAATATAAGCTTCCCAATCCCCAAAATTATTTAAACGTAATTAGTGCATAAGCGTTTAATCCAAGAGGGTAGTAAGACGTGGGGGGGAATTAGACGTAACAACGACGGGAGTACGCCGTAGCTGTAAGCACTCACAGCAAGTTGCATCTCACAAGGCGGGAAGAAATACCTGGGCACGAGAAACGTGTCCAAAGTGTGGGTCAGTGTCAAATTCAACCAACAGATTCTGTCGTGACCAAGCTGGAGATGGAGTTTTGGATGCTCTCACCTAATAATATGCAACTTGTTGTACACGTACGTACTTAAAGCTGCATATTCGCCGCATTGCTGCGTCTAACTTGAACATAAATTTAGTAAATCAACATTTTAGAAAACATTCTAATTGAATCTTTCGTAAGGAGTAAATGAATATAATAACAGCCAAGACTTAGATATTGTCGTTAACTTTACATCTACGAGCCGTGGTAACACATCGTGTTCATCACCCAGCGACTTCCATGAATATGGTACTTAAAATCGAATACCGAAACATGTCGGATAACTAAGGTTCCAGAAATCTCAATCATACACAGGAACACTGAAAGGAGTAACGGGAACAACAATCTCAGATAAGACTTAGATAGGGTTTTTTTGACCAAAATAAAATAGGATTAAAATATTTTAGGGAAGTTATTTGAATACTACAACTTTTACAATACAAGCAATCACCAACTTTTGAATAGATATGTTTCCACTTATTCTTTTAGTATGTTTTATATTCACTTTCGTTAAAAATGTGCTTTAAATTAATTGTGTATTCTGTCATATTTGTTAGTTTGACCAATTTGACTCATACTATATTAAATATAGTCAAGAAAAATATTTTAAATATAAAAGTGTGTTAAAGGAAAAATAGATAAAATTGAGTGTAGATAACTTGTAAAAGTGTTAATCATAACGATATTTATCCTCAATATTCAATTTATTAGAACTACTACATTTGTAAATTATTAACGAAAATATTCTAAGTTTTGGCTTTTATTACATTTAGTAATACAATACGACTTTTACGTACATTATTTGACAAGATTTTCTGTTTTTTTTTCTGCTCACAAATGCCGTGGTTTAAATTTGGGCATAGAGTTTAGGACACCCCGTGAATCTAATGAATTCATATCTAGAGCAATTATCCGTAAGTCAAATTTTTCTGTGAAGATCTGAGCTGAAGTTTATGAACTACTTTTA
Organism: Timema californicum; assembly: GCA_902141385.1. NCBI lineage: Eukaryota > Metazoa > Arthropoda > Insecta > Phasmatodea > Timematidae > Timema > Timema californicum. The sequence continues at coordinate 12,945 of CABFOW010002051.1, read as the reverse complement.
ATCCCGCACGGCGTTGCCCGTTTCACAGTTATTTCTTAAACGTAATTATAAACCTAATTAAAAATTTAACAAGTATCTTTAGAGGTGCATTCCGTTTACCTATGTTAAAATTTTTAGATCTCTGCGTGCCGTAAATTTGGCCGGGCATCGCCCACAAACAAACACTTCCTTTTATTATTACAGATGTACCGTCTCATTTTATTATTACAGATGTACCACCTCATTTTATTATTACAGTTGTACCGTTTTGTTTTATTATTATATATGTACCATCACATTTTATTATTACAGATGTACCGTCTCATTTTATTATTATTTTATTATTATAGATGTACCGTCACATTTTGTTATTACAGATGTACCGTCACATTTTGTTATTACAGATGTACAGTCTCATTTTATTATTATTTTATTATTATAGATGTACCGTCACATTTTATTATTACAGATATACCGTCTCATTTTATTATTATAGATTTACCGTCTCATTTTATTATTATAGATGTACGGTCTCATTTTATTATTACAGATGTACCATCTCATTTTATTATTACAGATGTACCATCTCATTTTATTATTATAGATGTACCGTATCATTTACCTCCCGTGTCACAGTTATCTCTTAAACGTAATTATAAACCTAATTAAAAATTTAACAATTATCTTTCGAGGTGCATTCCGTTTACCTATGTTAAAATTTTTAGATCTCTGCGTGCCGTAAATTTGGCTGGGCATCACACACAAACACACAAGCAAACACTTCCTTTTATTATTACAGATGTACCGTCTCATTTTATTATTATATATGTACCGTCTCATTTACCAAAGAGTTAAAATAGATACACACATTGTTATCATTTACCGACTATTTATATTACAAACTTTGCTTCCAGTCTCAGTATTCTTCAAAATCTAGTAATTATGGCCTCTACTCATCAACCACGATTAATGCTAATCACTGATTAAATTTTACTAGTTAATGTGTTTTCCGTAATTCCTAGAAATAAGAAAACAAAACAAAGTAGTTCAAGAACACACTCGGCTCATTCTAAATAAATCAGGTATTAGAACTAGCCAAGGTTATTGAATGTTATGGAGAGTTATATTTAGAGGCCCTATGAAGTTAAGAGGAGATTTACTGCTCCCCCTCCCCCTAAGAATCGGTTTTGATTTGGCACCTCTGAGCCCACCTCACACACGATTAACTGAAATATTGAATATACGATTATTTCAACAAAAATCGCATTGAAGCGTGGTTTTCTGCATTCTTCACTGAACAAAAGCTAAATTGTGATCAGTTTAATGATTGTGTTACTTTTAAATAGCTTTTCAATATTTTTTAAAATTGTTTAAATTTTGTAAATGGTTTCTCTAGCCTTAACTAAACTATTTTATTACTAAGACTATAGATGATTTAAATAAGCTAGGGCGTTTGGTTTGATCTGAACTACTCGTACATTATCTAAGTCACGCTCTATCCGTGAAGTGATACTGGTTCTCTTAAGTGTGCGTAGACTGAAAAATCTTAGGAAGGGTGACAAATGCAGTTTAAAAAAAGATTCATAAAGAAATTGTGAGTAATAATTTAGTATGAAACAGAGCATACTGGTTTTTTTTTCATCTCCCCGTTGCAACAAGTCTGCTAGTTTTTACTTAGTGTGTCTACAGGGAGCAGAAAAGGTAGCTAATATAAAATTATTAAGGTAGCTATGTATTAATTAACTTTATTTTTTCTCAGCTATGTATTATTAAAAGGAAGTGTTCTAGAGAATGTTTTTCATGGAATTCTTATATAAATGTGCTCCATCATAGCTTAGCACGTAGATTTAATTATCTAATTATGTAACAAGTAGCATGCAAAGGAAATTCCTTCTTCTAAGTTTTTATAGGTTTGTTAAGAATTATATTTTCACTACCCGCCTGGTATATCCAAATTATATTATTGGGATAAGGATGAGTAATGTATAATTTAGAGGATACGTGCCGGAATTTGCATGAAGTGAGAGTGGAAAACAATTAAGGAGGAGGGGGACCAGTACACTCTGCCGGGATTCGGATCACAACCTCTTCGTCACCAGAAAACCAGAAAAATCGAGCCCACTGATGCGAGTAACTTTAATAACTAGTTCCTGGTATTGGTAAACTGATTTTTCGATTGACCCGTTTAGAAGAATCTAGCCTTATTCACAATCTTAGCCAATGTTCTACGTCACACCATGCTATTTCAATATTAGTTCAATTTCTTGAAAATAAAAATTCAGCTTGATTTAGCACCCGTTTAGGCTATCTGCATATATAAATTAAACTAACGGAATAGGGATAAGGATTATAGAATTTTAAAAGAAATGTGCCCTCATTTGCGTGGTGGGAGAGTGAGGAAACAATTTAGGAAAAACCTTTCTCAAAACATCAGACCGTGATTCGAACGCGGAACCACCCGTTCATGTCAATCCAGTTTAATATGAAAGCAACGCGTTAGACCAGCGGTAGGCGACCAATGGCCGACCGACTGTTTTTATCTGGCCCGCAAAAGATTTATCGAACAAATAAATTGTTTTCATAAAAATATACAGTATCTAATTATTTTATGAGAAATACAAAGTGGAAATATATTGCTCAAGTTTTTTTTAGTACCGGCCAACTAAAATGTTTTTAAAATCTATGCTTTCCGCGATATCAAAAAGGTTACCGACCCCTAAGTTTGACTAAGCGACTACTGAGACGTCTGGTTATTAAAATCTTTATATTGATCAAAGTGACTTTTGAAAAATGTTATTTCAATCGGGATACTCAGGTTTGAAAGCGATACTTTACCACTGAGCTATACCCTGATTTTGGTAGAAAGAACAGTATCTGGTAGCTACTAAATTTACTAAAACTATTTTAATATATCTATACATCAAGTCATGGTATCTGCAGCTGTCACTTTTGATAGATATTATCAATACATATAAAATAACACAAATAATATAGTTGAATGTTGTCAATGTTGGTCGCAAAGAAAAATGTTGAATTTTATCAACTATTCTTCAACCAAAATCCAGTTATATATATATAGGTTCACCCAGTACCTAAGTTCATTTGCTTTTCATAACTTAAGGCAGAGTTGATGATGAACGTGTTTAACCATAGGTTTCTGGTTTTATTCCTGTTCATGCCTTTTAGCTATAATTAAACTAATATTTTTTTAACATAAATTATCCATTAATTCCAAGTTGTTGTGTTCAAATTAATTTGTTCATCATTATTTCTGAGTGCACTTAGTCTTACTATCCTTCCAGGCACTTCACTAAAGTTTGTTCATTTACAAAAGAACCATATTTTTTAATTAGCGTGTTTAAAGGCATAGTTAATTTTTTTACCCAGTCTTACTACCCGTTCGGGATATAAGCATAACACTATTGTGTTAGTAATTAGGAAAACTTGATCTAACTAAAGTTAGCAAGCCCACATTTGGGTGGAGAGAGAGAGTGGAAAACATTCACTTTACATCCATTATTGTTTCCAGCCTGTGGTCCAGGTCAATTTTTTATTCAAGCCACATATTTTTTCACTACCGGCTTGTTAGGCATGTAGTAGTTTCATATGCCTTATAAGCTAACTTAAGACTGAATCAGGCACAACATCCAGTCCTCGGCCGTTAATTTATCACTATGAAATGGTAAAACCACATTTCGACCATGATAAATTTTCGGCATTGCTGGGAATCAATCCCAGGACCATTATCTCAGTAGACAGACATGCTACCGACTGAGCTAAGTTGTCGGATAGATAGATAGTGGAAGACTATTGAGAATAAACCCCCCTCACTACCACCTACTGGGACCTAAACTCAATCTCCCCGTCATCGGCAGTCCGGTCTATTACGAGAGTGACGCCTTAGATCATTTGTCCACTAAAGTGGACCGTTAATTATTTAGCCCAAGGGATAAGGAGGAGTTTGATATTTAGAAATAGTGCACTCTCATTTTCTTGTAGAGTGTAAAAATAGCGTGATAGATAGCATGTGGAAAGTCAGCCCTACCAGTGCTCCCGACTGAGATTCTAACCTTGAATGCTCCATCACAGGCGATCCAGTATATTGTGAGCATGCCACCTTAGACCATGTGACCACTGCTGTGGCTATGAATACAGTTCAACATATGTGTACACATTTAAAAATTTAGTTTATATAAAGCATAAAGATAATTATTTTCGCTGATATTTTTATACTAATGATATTAACTTTTTTATTTTAATGATATGTCATGTTTACTCTATTTATATTTACTTTTTTTATTTTAACCATAGTCGAGAAGCATAAAAGAGACAATAACTGTTGTTTTAGACAAGCTTTAGAAAAAACGGAATCAGAATAAATAAAGCTATACCCTAGAGCAAAGATTTCCGAAGCTAAATTAAAATCACAACTAATTGAAAGTGCACCAAATTAGACTACAAATTATATTATTTTTTTCCATCATTAAGGTCAGTTCCGCTAACAAATGCATTTCCGCAGGGATTACCGGTAGCTTTATTTGTTTTTAAAAAAAGTAAACGTAAAGGGGTAACTAGCACAGTCAATTACTCTAAAAAAATGTAATTTGTAAACGTAAAGGGGTAGATAGCACAGTCAATTACTCTAAAAAAATGTAATTATGAGCCATTTGGAAAACAAAATGTATGATAGAGATATAATTAATGTATTTAACACAAGTTTATAAATGAAATGATGCATGCCATTATGACAAAACTTTCAAACGTATCTAAACTAATGTGTAAACCGTACACCAGACAACTTTGTTTTGTATTTATTATTTTTATAGTTTTTTTATTTTATTTTTCCACGTCTTACTACCCGTCCGGACTGTACGCATTTAATCATACTTACTTAGTAGGTATAATAAAGATATAATTTAGTGGAAATTCATCTGAATTTGCCTGAATAGAGAGAGAGAGAGCGTAGGATGCCATTAAAAAAAAATACCCTCAACATTTCCGACTGGTACTCAAACCCTAACCTCCTTGTCACTGGTAAGCAAGACCATATAGGTATGACATTAAGCTTATGAGCCCACTGGCGTACACTAAACATTCTTATTTTTTTATAATTTATATTAAGAATGGCTGTGTTTCAGTGGCTGCATGTTCTGAGCCAGGGTGGTACAACTGGCGGCTCGCAAGCCAAACGCAGCCCACACTCACTAAATATCTGGGCCTCACAGTGTACTGGAGGAAAATTAAAGGGAAAGCTTCAGTGGGAGATGTGAAATTAGATATTGATTCAATTGAAAATATTTAATTAAAAAGGTAGGTTGTGATTGCATGTTATTATATATTTAGTTGAGAATTGCAAATATGTCTAGAAATATATATATTTATAATGCTAGATTGTTTTGTTAAAGCCTGTCCTCATGCATATCTCATAATACAGGTTTGGGAGAGCAAATAAAGTTTTTATTTGGTGGTAAAATTTGAAATATTCTACCAGACAAAAATACAGTGTATATATATAATAGTATTGGAAATAATTGTTTATTAAGTTTATGTGATTACTAAAATATATCTTCGGTCCATGGTGCAAACTAATAATTGTATTTGGACCTTGGGGTGAAAAACGTTAGTCCACCCTCTTCTAAGCCAAGGCACCACTCTCGCAATAGACTAGACTGCCGATGACAGTGAGATCGTGGCTCAAATCCCAGTCGGGTGTACTGAAGGGTTTTTTTCTAAATGGTTTTCCACTTTCCCTCCACACAAATGCGGGTACACTTCCTTTGCATGTAACCTTCCTATGCCCTAAAACTATTAGCTTAATTAGTACATAGGCGTATAACCCGAGTGGGTAGTAAGGGGGGTGGGGGAGGTTAAAAGAACGGAACTGGCTACTTCTAGTTCATATCTATCTATGGTGAGCGAGGCGTTAACTACAGCTACATGAGAAGCTGGCACTATCTTCCCCGAGTGATCAGGAAGAAGGAAGATTATAGAAGTGTTTTTTTAGCAGCGCGTCCTACTATACGTTCGGGTTATACGATTAAGTACTAATTAAGCTAATAGGTTAGGAATCGGGAAGGTTGAATTTAGAGGAGGTGAACCCACATTTGCGTGAATGGAGAATGGAAAGCCATTTAGGAAAAACCACCCCCAGTTCGCCCGACTGAGATTCGAACCTCGATCTCCCCGTCCTTGGCAGTCGAGCTCAACATGACTTGCGCGTTAGCCAACTACGCCACCGAGGCGGGTTAGAGGAGTGTTGGTAACGTGGTTTTGTGACGAGTAGAAGAACGTGGTTGTTGAAAATGTTCGAGGACTGTGCGATGGACTAGATTAAAGGGACCTTGGCCGCTGTTTGAGTTATATCACTACCAGATAAATTAATCAATTCTAGTTTGAACTTTACGAACTTAGCTTGACTGCTGATATATATATTATACTTCTTGTTTGCATATTTACATAAAATTAAAATTTAGATTGCTAAACATTTGTCCCAGATATACGTTTAGGATTTCTTGATTGGATGTCCATAAACAGACACAGCATAATGTATTATTACGAAGTAAGCTATACATATACATTATACATATATATGTAATTATTTATTAAGTCGTGGGTTATATCATTTTGTGAGAATTCCTAAGGTCCTCTTACCCGAAGAGTCCATTATACCCACTACTGCTCCACGCGACGGAGTCACGGCTTAGCTTCGTACACGCGAGTTTGACGGTCAAGCATCCTATAAGTCTTTTTTTACGCGTACGACTAAGTTCTACCAATTTTTATTACGTTTGCGAGAACTGTGTATTGAAAGCCATTGAGTCCTGTTGTCAGGTTTTAAGGAGGCGTCTCACTGGCCAAGGTATAAAAATATCGGTATATATGTTCGAGGATTAATGTGGACAGTGACAAAGTGTTTCGGATGTAGTTCAGTATTTACAGTGAAACTTGAACCCCCCGTCCCTAATTCAATCTTTGATAAACATATATACGTTTTTCTTTTTGAAAGTAATACTTGTGTCCTTTAAACATGATACGACCTTGTATCCCGATTGGTGGACATAATGTTTAGCTATTAGTTGTCCGAATATTCTCTTGGAATTTATATATTGTAATCTCCATCTCATTCAATAGGATTGTTATGTTTTTGTTTTATACAGGTTTAGATTTAATGTTTAGCTACTATTTGTCCAAATATTCTCTTCGNGTTTTTCTTTTTGAAAGTAATACTTGTGTCCTTTAAACATGATACGACCTTGTATCCCGATTGGTGGACATAATGTTTAGCTATTAGTTGTCCGAATATTCTCTTGGAATTTATATATTGTAATCTCCATCGCATTCAATAGGATTGTTATGTTTTTGTTTTATACAGGTTTAGATTTAATGTTTAGCTACTATTTGTCCAAATATTCTCTTCGAAAGTAAATATTGTAATCTCCGTCTAATTCAATATGAATATTATACTTTGTTATTAAATGTTAACAGAATATCCAGATGTTCTTATTTCCGTTCAAATAAGGGTCTATAAAGTCTGGTGGGTAACCACTGGGTTATTTACGCGCACTGGCAACCAATAATCATTTTAATTAGGCGGGTATTGGTTTCCGAAGTAATAAAACCAAGTGAAGTCTAATGTATTAAAGTTTCGTCCTTAACGTTTTGAGATTAGAGTTTTCCTTTAGATACAGTCATGTCATTATCTGCCAACAGTCTTGACCTACCCCAACTCCAAGCTGACGATAGCTGGGCATATTGTAACAATGTATTTGTAGGAAAAACATTGTTACAAAGGTAGTACAACAATAAGGTCAATCATCTTTTAGAATATACATTTGCTGTATTAATTGATAATAGATTTATCTATCTATTAAAATGACAAAACATTCCAACAAATAACTTAAGCCACAGTCCAACTTTCATAGGATGACAAGATAGATTTGTTTAGCATCGCGCCTTACTACACGTTCGGGTTATACGCTTGATAGAAAAATTACATAATCTAATTTCGCGTAACCCACCTCAGTGGCGTAGTTAGCTAACGCGCTAGTTTCGTGTTGAGCTAGACTGCCGAGGACCGGGAGATTGAGATTCGAATCTCACTCGGGATAATTGGTGGTTATTTTCCCTGAACTGTTTTCCACTCTCCCTACAGGCAAATGTGGGTTCATCTCATATTTATTTAATCTTCCCAACTCCTAACTCATTAGCGTAATAATAGTACTTAGGCGTATAACGTGAACGGGTAGTAAGACGTGGTGCTAAGTATTATTATTACTTTCTCCTATTCATAAATTAGAACTTACAATATGCATTTATAAGTATCATAAATATCTATTGACTAGTATTAATAGTATAGTAAAATATTAATGTTGGCTGCGAAAAAAAGTATTTACATTTAAAAAAATTCTTCCCGTGAAAATTGANCTTGTTTTGTGATATCTAGAGCCGCAATTATAAAAATGTAAATTAATAATTTTTTACAAATCCACGTGTTTTTTGAATGTAGGCCAATACGCCGTTTTGTATTAGAGTACAACTTTGAGGTAGTTTATCTTTTAATATCTCCATATAGCCCCAACGTGGCACCCAATTACACGAATATAGATAAATAGTTAGATTTTTCCGCTGTAGGTGATCAATCAACCTGATTGACACGCTACACTGGATCTGTTCATATTTAGAGTTATGGGGGGTTGATAATAAAGGTAATATTTAAATAAAATGAACCTTCATTTGTTTGGTGGAATAGGGAGGAAAACTTTAAGGAATTACCATCCTCTGTATGTCTGATTGGAATTATAAACTCGACCCTTGCGTTACCAGGTAACCAAGTTATACGAGAGTGATGCCTTTGACCACGATCCCACCTGTACGTATTTTTAAACATAGCTTTCAACTATTACTACTACTACTTCTTTGGCCTACATTTTCAATCCTAAATCTTGGTACTAGCTCAAACCTAAGATATTAATAATCTACCATGATTTTAATATCAACGTCACATGAAAGACATAAAGAGTTTCACAGCCAAATGTACAATCTTTGAGTAATAAACTTCCACTTAAATTAAAGTCATATTAAAGAAACTACCTTACAAAAATAAAAAGTCCTTCCTTCTTCTTTAATTCCCCACCGAAAGAACCAAGAAGGTAAATAAAAGTTGGAACGAAGAAAGAAAGAGTGCTATCACTAAACCGCATCTTAATTTTATTTGCATAGCAATAAACTGCTTTACCTTTTTAAAAAGTGTGTACGTAAATATTCTTTAGAGGATACACGAGGGGTCGTTGTCTTTTAACGGGGAAATTGCAGGTTGATTAATACAGATTTAAAATGAGTTTGACATAAATACAGCTTAACTTTATTGAAAGATACTCTTGTGAAAGTTTATTTAGTTATTTTTAGCATCAATTAATGCCTAGTGTTTCACTGCCCAGTCGTATAACCATATCTTTTAGGCCTCTTCATTTAAGAACACAGTGAAATATGGGGGAATTTTGGGCAATAATTCACCAGCACTCGCCTAATAAGAGTATGAAAAAACTACAGTAAAAATTGCTAAGTGGAAATTAGTACCTAAATATATTTAATTTACATGCACGGTAAAAACCAAATAATAGCTGATGGCCTTGAAATAGCTAAATGCATTGCAAGAGGTAAATTGTTACTTTCCTTAATGCCATTAAATAATTACCTGCGCAGTAACAGGTGAATTATTACTTTCCTAGCAACCAAGAGGTAGTTACCTGCACAGTAACACGTAAACTATTAACTTCCTAAAAATCATGATATAATCACTTGCTCAGTAATCGGTGAATTATTACCGTCCTAGCAGTCGAGATTATAACTACACCCATAGCTATGGCAAAATAGCACTAAAGAGAAATAAATGGTACGGAACTCAGCACGGACTTTCTCGCACTATCGTTTAAAAATGGAGATATTTACTCAAAACTCGTAATATATGGGAAACGAAATAATATTCACTATCAAACCCAAGCATATATTGCACTATACCTATGTAAAACATATTTTGAGTCCCGATTTAAAATTTTATTATTTTATTTTTCAAGAACTAATGTCCTCATTTATATGTTTGGACCGATAAAAAAGATCATAATTGCATTCACAAGGTTCAAAACTTCGTATTAAAATTTCAACTTTTGGTGTACATTTTCGACATTAGGCTATATTAGGTGTCGCATATATTCACGTCATCGCATTGCTATTAAACTCATTTAAAAATTTTGACCAATAAAAAATGTTATTATTGACTATTGAGTTCAAAATGGAGATAGATCATATTTGTACAAACATTTATCCTAAGAGGTTTAAGGAAAAATAACATAAAATGTAGGAAAGACTTACTTATATTTAATTACTCTCTGGACCCGCCTCGGTGGCGTAGTTGGCTAACGCGTTAGTCGTGTTAAGCCTGACTGCTGAGGACGGGGATATCGAGGTTCGAATCTCGGTCGGGTGAACTGGGGGTGGTTTTTCCTAAATGGTTTTCCACTCTTACTCCATGCAAATGTAGGTTCACTTCCTTTAATTCAACCTTCCCAATTCCCAATCCATTAGCGTAATTAGTACTCAAAGGGTATAACCCGAACAGGTAGTAAGATGCGGTGCTAAATAATAATAATAATTACTCTCTGGCATTGGAGAATTATTACGTTAAAGCTTAAGTAGTATTTCTTTACAACTAAAGCTCCAAATATTGTATTAATATATTTGCCAATATCTCGGAAACTGTTGGTTTTATAAAAATATAAAAGTTTTTTTTTGTAATAGTCCTACAGTTTTGCAATGAAAAGTTATTTATTATCTCAAATAGTTGGAGATACGGAAGTTTCTGCAACTGTTAAGTACCCTAAAAGTAATTTTCTTCGGAAAATAAAGATATCCAATTTATTTATAATCTTAATCAACGCCTATATACGAATTTTAATAAAAATTGTTACAGCCAATTTTGAGAAAATCTATTTTTTCTCTTTTCACCCTTTATTAAACTATTCTTAATTTTATTTTTAAACAGACACACAGGCAGATGGCATTGAAAATACCACTTTTTAGGCTTCGGATGGTCATGAGACGTCGAAATCAATCAACATTTCAGGCTAGGTTTTTTTTTACGGTCACAATACTTCACCTTTTGTGTTCTAAAAGTTAAAAATTATAAATATTTGCGTATAGCTTGAAAATCATTTGTCTTATAAAATTATGCCTCGAATAAAATATTTGTATTATAAATATATCTACATATTTTTAACTATAAGTAAGTTCATATTTCAAATAGTTTCGGAGATATGATAAAAAAAATGATAATTTTCGCATCATACCAGAGCACTTAAAGCCATTTTTCCGAAATATTGAGAGTAGCCTATTTGTTTGTAATATTTATAAATGTTTATAAATGAAATTAAATCAAAATCATTATAGCCGATTTTGAGAAAATCGACTTTTATTTGCCTTAAGTAAACTATCCTTAATTTTAGGGTTAGATATTCAATTCCAAAAACCCCTTGGTACAACCCTAGATACCAAGTTTTAGACTGATCAGTAAAATAGTTTAGGCTCTAGTTTTAGTACAGACAGACAGATAGACAGAAATTCAAAAACAACTTTTTCGGATTAAGGGGCTCATGAAACGTCGAGATTCATAAAAATCTCGAGTTCGATTTTTTTGACGACCACAATAATTTCTCTAGCTTTAAGATAGCGAGAAAGTATAAAGGGGAAGGATGGATCCTATATATTATTTCTGTTGACAACATCCCTTTTTATCAACTAATACAAAGTCTACAGTGATGAATAAGGTATCAGTGGATATAATTTTTTACCTACGTCTGACATAGCGTTCTCAGTTTACGTTAAAAAACATTGTATAAAATTTAACTTAAAAGAAAAATCTATTATGTTTTAATTATTTAATATTTATGATTATTATTTTCTCACTTTCTTACAGGCAGAGAGAGAGTTTTATGATCGTAAAAAAAAACCAAACTCGAGATTTTTATGAATCTCGACGTTTCATGACCCCCCGAATCCAAAAAAGTGTTTTTTGAATTACCGCGTCTTTCTATCTGTATGTATGTCTGTACCTCCAACTAGAGCCTAAACTGTTTTACCGATTGGGCTAAAACTTGGTATTTAGGGTTTTCATAGGATTGCCCCAAGGGATTTTGGAATTGGATATTTAACCCTAAAATTAAGGGTAGTTTAGTGCAGGACAAAAAGAGAAAAAGTCAATTTTCTCAAAATCGGCTGTAACGATTTTTATAAAAATTCGTATCCAGGCATTGATTAAGATTATAAATAAACTGTATATTTTCATTTCCCCAAGAAAATTACTTTTAGTGTACTTTACAGAAGCAGAATCTTCCGTACCTCCACAACTATTTGAGATAATAAATAACTTTTCATTGCAAAACCGTAGTACTATTACAAATAAAAAAACTTTTGTTTAAAATATATTTTTATAAAACCAACAGTTTCTGAGATATTGGCAAATATATTAATACAGTTTTGTGAGCTTTAGATGTAAGAGATACTACTTAAGCCATAGATAAGGGATATAACTTAAGCCTTAACGCAATATTTCTCCAATGCCAGAGAGTAATTAAATATAAGTAAGTCTTTCAAAATGTTTATGTTATTTTTCCTTAAACCTCTTAGGATAAATGTTTGTACAAATATGATCTATCTCCATTTTGGACTCAATAGTTAATATTTACATTTTTTATTTGTCAAAATTTTTAAATGAGGAATTTAATAGCATTGCGATGACGTGAAGATATGCGACACCTAATAAAATGTCGAAAATGTAAACCAGAAGTTGAAATTTTAATACGAAGTGTTGACCCTTGTGAATTCAATTGTGATCTTTTTTATCGGTCCAAACATATAAATGAGGACATTAGTTCTTGAAAAATAAAATTATAAAATTTAAAATCAGGATTCAAA
>CABFOW010002050.1:106246-117030 GCA_902141385.1 Timema californicum | reverse complement strand
GAGTACAACTTTGAGGTAGTTTATCTTTTAATATCTCCATATAGCCCCAACGTGGCACCCAATTACACGAATATTGATAAATGGTTAGTTTTTTCCTTGTAGGTGATCAATTAAACTGATTGACACGCTACAGCAATATACGAGACCAAAGACTAAGAAAGTTTATGATTAGAAAAATGTAGTATTTGATTCTTATTAATATATTATACTGAAGCTTTTAAATAGATAATGTTTCGTTTTTGTGTTCACCCTCGTTCTCTTTGGGTAACGCCCCATTAATTAGAGTACAACCTCCCTGTGAGCTTCATTTAATACTGTGCTGTAATGAACGGTCTTAATTGCCTCAAATATACTCCATTCTTCATCTGAGTCTCATGCGAGCCAACTGATGTTTCTCCTGGAAAGTGGAGCCAATTTAAATACATGGAGTTTATTAAACGGATAAAGGTGGCTAAGAGATATTACTAATTATCTGCCAGGCCAACGTCATGATATAGGATATCTAATGTATTCAAAATACATTTTTATAAGATTGAAATATTAGATCAACGCTCGTCTTTCGTAATTTTAGAACCCTCACTTAATTTCAGTGAGTTTTGATTACAGTTCCTACTAATGTTTTTTTTTTTTTCAAATTTCAAAGTTTATTAGTTTATTAATTAATGGTAGAAGCTTACAACTATTCTCTGCAGTAGTGTTTCCTACCATTATAAAGTTGCAGATGCTCATATATCAATACGATATCATCTTAAAATATTAAGTAAGCTATGACTTGAATTACTGAAGAAGTCTGGATATCTAGGCCTAAAGTAATACGATCAATGCCCATTTTCAGAAGTAATATATACATAGATGCGTGTGTATTAATGTCATATTATCTGTACCAAAATAGTAATTTCTATACACTTGGTAATAAATAGGAAAATAGCCAAATTGTACTATAGTAGGAAAATATTATTATTTTCTAGCTTTAAGTAGTTAAATTCAAGAATAATTGTAATTGTTAGGAAAATAACAATAGGGAAATGTTATTTAGAGGTGTAGCTAAAACTGTGTTTCTTTGTTATAGGGTCAGTTTCATAGTCATATTAAGTACGCCTCAAGTGTGGTGCTATACTAAATACAGTATAACACCTGCCTAAGCTAGAATGGAATGAGGCAGTTTCATATGGGAATCTGGTCCATTCCATTCGAGTTTAGATGGGTGTCGTCTTGTATTTAGTGTAGCACCGCACTTAAGGTAAAGTAGATCTGACAATAAAACTGGCCATGAATGTTTATATAGTTGGTAAATTAAGCAAGGTAAAATATTCAGTGTATATATTTTTGGATAGCATGCAGCTGCACAATTTACAATAGCACAATATTTTCAACGAGTTTGAAAAAAAAAATCTGTAAGAAAAACGTGAGCATAGCTCTAGACCTTGAATTCAGATAATCATCTCACGTATTATCTTTATAGACGTGAGCTATCAAGTCCACACACACACACACACGATGCCTCGCCACACGCTACTGCGGACATGTGATGGTGACGAGCAAGCAACATTGCTCCCTATTCCGGTCGGCGCTCTACTGTATATCTTCCCCCAGAGAGGAAGAAGTAAGGGAAGGAGTGGGAGCGAGTAAGTTTGGTGGCTCGCTCTGTGAGCTGTGTGATAAGACAGTCTTGGTTAATTAACCCAGCCCGGCTTTGTCCGAGCTTACCCCATGCTATCTCTGTTACCCCTTCCCCTGGTCTCATTCAATCCCTTCAGATCTACTTGATGTATGTATTATGGAGTAACGTATTCAAGATATAACACCATGGAAACTAGAAGAAATATCATACAAGGGCCTAATGGACGTGAAATACAACCTATGTAAATGGCAATATTTATTTTTCTTCTGTGCATTATTTTTAAAACATAACTTAAACCAAATACAACTATCCTAAAGACAACACTCATTACATAAAATTTATGCCTATCAACATAAAATATAATAATCGTACAACAGGACACCCTAAGATAACAATTAAATTGTATTTTTCAACTTGAATTAGAGCCAGATAGAAATAAACGTATTATATAACATAGATTCTGGAAACAATACATGTAAAAGAATATTGATAGGATTGACGTATTGCTTTACAGTCTTGAATATTATATGATAGGCCACAGTTCAGACGCAGCCACACACATTGCTTTTTCTGTTACATTTTCACTACCTCTTGAACAAAACTACGTTACCTAGATTAAATTAAAATGGATGCTTGCCATCATATGTATTTAAATAATTTAGTGTATGTTAATAAACATTAAAACGACATTAAAATAATTTCAACAAAATGAAAATCATATATATATATATAAATTGAAAAATGATACTGGACATGGTTCAAGATTCAGTTATAACCGTAGTTAGCTATAATAACTAGGCAGTTATACTGAGAGATTTTTCATGCAAAAGCGGATATACTTATCATGAATTAAACCTTACTCCTCTGAAACTCAATAGACCAGGGGTCACCAAAAGGTCAATCATGCTGTAAATTTTAGCCGATCACACTAGAAAAGGCAAGCTTGCCCTGCACTATTCCACTATGGCACCGTTTATAAGATAGGGTCATAGTGTAATCTGTCAAGGTAAGACTTTTACCTTTCTGTGTAAACAATGTGTACATTTTATCTATTTTCTAAAAAGGTAGGGACATAAGTACTGTAATAAATATTGAATTTAAGGAATACATTCAAAATATAAAGGAAAAAAGTATTAAGAATACGAGTGGAAAAAGGAAGGGTTATTGTGGGACCATTCATTGGTAAATGTAAAAGTCGATCAGGGTCCCAAAAGGTTGCAGGCCCCTGCGTTAGACAAACTTAACACATAAACATGTAACCCAAATAGGCGATGACAAATAAAAATAACTATAATCGAGAACACAAATTTGAAAATGTTAACATTAATTACGTAATAGATATTATTGGTTCACGAATTATAAATAATCTTTGTGGTGAAACTATCATTTTAAAAATATGAACTACCAGTTAAATATCGGAACAGAATTAGATCCAACAGCTGAATTAATGCAAAGCTCAAGTGCGATAACCGCCCCCCCCTCCTCCCCGATAAAAATGATTATAGCAATAATCCAGTAGCGTTTATTAAAGAAATTAAACGCAAAGAAATCTCTTTCATCTCCCTTGGAAAATATAGCTAATTTTAGCACGTGTAATATTTTCGTATATCTGTAAGGTAGAACTGAACTATTAAAACTTTGTTCTAAAACTTCACCAATGCTTCCTAAAAGGCCATTATGAGAAGGACTAGCTAGTACAGTGAGCTGCACTCTTGCGTACTACAAAAGGGTATAATGGGGGCTATTAAGTAATCTTACAAAACAAAAGGAGGAGTGAAGTATTCATGAATTAGAAGAACGTGACATTACTAAGTAGCTTTCGTCACGTTCTAAAAGATGATTTAAAGGTTGATAAAAAACATTTATTTGAACACACACTAATCCATCCATCAGGGCAACTGCAAATAATTATTAATTCACAATTGACTTGCTACTTGGTGATGAACTAGTTAGAATATTTTTGGATCATGGCGGGTCGTAATCTGTGGATGACCAAATCAAATATCGGATTTGATTTAATTTTGGTTGAGTGAAATACATTTACTTTGTACTTTAATATAGTCCCTCCCACATCAATCTGGGGCGTCCCCTTCATCTGATCTGTCTTATTGATAACTAGGAGGTTAGGGTTTTAATCCCAGCCGGATAATCTGAGCGTGTTTTTTTTCCTAATGGCTCTCTACTTCCCCCCGTATTACCAACCATCTGGTTTGAACGTGTTTAATTATTTTAGTGGAAGAGATAAAGGTAAACTTTGGATTAAATGTGTCCACGTTTGCCTTAAGGGAGAGTGATAAACCATTTAGAAATTACCACCTTCAGTACATCAGGTCGAAATTATAGCCCAGACCTCTCCGTCACAGGCAAACCTTACTAGACGAGAATTAAATTTAGACCACGTGCCCACCAATGTGGGTTAGCATTGGTTGTATTCAATAAAATAAGTATGTCCAAGTTCGAGAAAACCATCTTTGTTGATTCATATAATGGAGAATAGTATGCAACTTTGGGAATTGTACTATGTCATTTAATATAGCTTAGAAACCTTCTTATCTAAGAAAATTATAATGAAACTTTATAAGTGTTTCCACACTGAGGTGATGGTAGTTAGATATTTGCCTACTGTAAAAAGTTTTGAATAAAAAACATCATTAAGACATTTGTTTGAGTAGATTCGACATATCGTTTCTATTGTGTTCATGTAGGACGTAATCATACCTAAATCTGATCATTTACCTGAGTTTACTTTGGAAACCTATATATAAAAGAAATAATCTTAAGAGTTATACATCTGTTTCGGAGAAAATAAAATGGATTTTCAAAATAAAGTCGAGGTGATAACATTACTAAATGGTCTTTAAAAGACGTGAGTAAATCTTTAAACTTTGGGTGATTCATGAATTATATATTTAGAATGCTGAATACTTTATTTATTGAATAGCATAAAATATACGCCTACATATTTGGTATAAGAGATACCACTTTTTACATTTTAAATAATTTCAATCGTTTCATTTCTTACTTTCAGCTTCTTTTTTTAATTGATTGTTATATCTCCTTGGGTAGTAAGACAAAGGTAATGTGTTTTACCACTTAGGTGAAAATAATTATTTTATTTTTATATTTGTATGTAA
Organism: Timema californicum; assembly: GCA_902141385.1. Taxonomy (NCBI): domain Eukaryota; kingdom Metazoa; phylum Arthropoda; class Insecta; order Phasmatodea; family Timematidae; genus Timema; species Timema californicum. Next base: position 112,275 of record CABFOW010002050.1, on the reverse strand, counting down.
TTTAATGAATAATTCTTTAAAGATAACTTGCAAACAATAAAAACCTTAACCCCTTATTGATTGACACTGATACAATATTTGTAAAGGTTAAGAATCTTAATTTAATGCACACAAACTTCAAATAGTATATTCATACTGACAAATCAATTTAACATTTGGTGTAAACTCTAAAAAGATTAACTATATTTATATATTTTTATTTTATAACAGAGAATAATGTCACTATATTTAGATATTTGTATCGTTCTAGTTGAATTGCCGGTTTAAAATACCAATTAAGTTGATATTATCAAGATCAAAATTTTAAGAATTCATTACAAAATACACTCTATAAGATAGACAATTAATTAAAAGATACTCCACAATTTAATAAATCTTATCCGCTTCATTGATAGAATGGTCTTAGTCATCAATCTCGCAATAGTATGAATGAAGATGACTGATAGATCAGCTTTCAAATCTCAGGTCAGTTGTACTAAGGATGTTTTTTAATTAATGGTTTTTATCTTTCCCTATATACACATGTTGATATATTTTCTCTTAATACAACCTTCCTTATCCCTAACATATTCGAGGAATTAGTGTGTTTTTTCTACCGTGTTTTACTGTATTTTCAAATTATACATATATATAATTAATCTAAAGGGGTAGGGAGGAGGAAGGAAGCATTTTAGAGGTAATCTACCCTTATTTGCGCGGAAGGAGATTGAAAAAGTCCCTCAGTTGGCCCAACCAGAATTTGAGCACCAATCTCTCCGTCATCAGCAGGCCAGTTTTACGTGGGAGTGACGCCTTAGACCAAACGACCACTGAAGTGGGCTATTGGTTAATCATCGTACAGCCAAAATGGGTAGAGAGACGTGCTAAGAAAAATATATTAAACTATGATTTTAAAATTCTGTATAAAGTAAACTTACTTGATGAACAGAAATGTATTTTTTTTCTCTTAGCTAAAATCTCGCTGTAACATAGGTCTACCCTTATATTTTACAACGAAAGAAGTTAACTCATTTCACACCATATACCAAAAGAACCAAATAGTTAGTTTATAATTAAAAATGAAATTGTTATTTTCCTCACACGTATGTAATGCAGTGTAGTCGTTAACTGTTGCGCATAGCACGCAATCCTCCGCCGAGAGTAGATTAATCACAGAGAAGCCTATGCTGACCAATATTCCAGAGTCACCACCAAATTCATAATGAGCCTCAGGACCGTAAAACAAGCTCGGTTGGCATGGGTGGAGAGGGAGGGGGAGATATCGGAATTTCTTTATTGGTCTCTTGCTCGCTGGTTTTAACCCCCTCTTGCAAGTATTCTATATACGCCAGTCATCTGATGAGAGATCACGAGGGTGATGGGGGATGGGGCTGTAATTATCGCCCGGAATAACCTCCATATAGTGCTAATCGATTCCTACAGAGAGGTTTCATAAATATTTTGGGTAAGCTTGCGATTGTAAATGCACCCCCTGTTCCATTGGTATAAAGTATTTCTAATACAAGCACGGTACGTTCCCTGTCCTGAGAGATCAATTAGTTGACTAAGCTAACATACTTTGACGTTGGTGGGGGATTTGATGATTATAGTATAAGTAATTATAGCAATATAAATAAAGTAATATTTCAAATTTAATATATACTATAGCTTTATTACTCTTTCTCCATCGAAAATGTATTGCAATCATTTTGGTTTAAAAATAAATAAATTAAAAACTATTTTAAGAACAATGCAACTAAAATGTTTTAAGAGAGTGTAGGCTAGATTTTGACCTGCTTATCACACCCTAGAACGCAGGTTTGGTTGATTTATCCCTTCCCCCCCTTAAGCCCTTTTTACAATTAATATTATCATGGAATAAACTGTAGTATTTTATATACCAACCCATGTCTGTGTGAAATGTAACAAATGTTTGATTATTCTATTCTGGTGTTATGTTTACGAGGAGGTCCGTGTTTGAGTTTTGGTAGGGAGAGCACTGAAGGGGTCTTATCTAAATGTATTCCCAATCTTCCTCTACGAAAATTCAGATGCATTCCTTTTACACTATATTTTACTTACCACTATTCAACTAGAGTAATAAGCCAGACGGCTAATAAAACATTAAAGTAAAAATTACATTGGACGCAAGGAAATGTAATCTTAACATTTAGTGCTTTTTCATATTTTATCCAAAAGTGCCATGCTTGAGATTTTCCGTGCACTTATTTGGTTTTCACGCTAATTTAACTCGAATTAAATTGCATTTTTGCATAGTTTCTACTAGTTAGCACTGTTAAATAATGAATATAAAACTCAATAGTAGAGCTTAGTAATGGGTCTAAGCCTTTATTATACATATTCTGTTTTCCAAGAAAATAAGTACAGTAGAACCTCGCATATCTGGCCTAACTGGGACCGGGTGTCATTCGGATAAGTGAAAATCTTAATTATATTAAAACTATAGGATATAATTCCCTAAAATAATATTACTACAATCCATCATTTAGGTTCATAATGAGAAATTATAAAACAATTGGGTGACCTAGCGGTCTAGGGTTGAGGTGTCAGACCCTTCCTTCACCTACGACAAGACGTGTATTACTCACAACTTGGGAATGTGTGGAATGCCAGGCCTCCTCCGTGGTTCGAATTCCACGTTAAACTGTAGGTCCTCCATTTCATCTCCCAATCACCTTACAATTACACATTAGCCTAAGTTCGTATAACCCGAATGGGTAGTAAGACGCGATGCTAATAATCAATCATATAAAACAATTAAAATGCGAACACTTAATGTGACATTTCATTTTATATACACCAGAAATCCGAATCAATAAGGGCCAAATAAACGAAGTTTCACTGTATTCATACACACTTTAGATGATTTAAAACTCGATCTCTACGTATAATTTTTTTTTTCCCCCGTTCGTTAACTTTCCCCTAAATTTAATATAAATGGTAGACCTCAGTTGTCTGGGAGTAAAGTGCTCACCTCAGGACACGACGTGGGCTCAAAATCAACTGGGGTCGACGGATTTTTCTTAAGCGATAAAAACTCGTGGCACAGCTTTCTTCGGGGGGCTGGGGTGGAGGGGTAAGTAAATATTTCGGTGCTATGACGATTGTGGCATGTAAGAAAACCCTGGAAGATAAGTGAAAATACCTTTCCCGGTACAATTGGTAGGCCCTTTAACTCCCGCTCAAAGAAATTCTCTTGTACTGATCTAATCAGTTGGTTTAGAACGTGCACTTTAGAAAAACTTTAAATTATAGCTAAGGTTTTATATTTAATCTCCCAAACATTTCCCCACACTCATGTAGTTATCAAATCTAGATTTAAGTAAATAAAACGCATTGACATTATTATTATTAATTCAAAGGATAATTAGATGGTATATAAACAAGAAACTAAAAACGAAGATATGCTATTCTTTTATTTTATTTTATCTGTCTAGTTTTTTACCTTCGTGAACTGACTTATAATGGGGTTTCGATCTATTAGAGAACATCAATTCATTTCTCTCTTCCCCTTTACTTCTGCCCCCTTAAGAAGTTTTCAGAATGGTTCCCCCCTCCCCACCTCTTTCACTAATAGACTTCGCGGCCGATATATTGGATAGACTGAAAGTGATTTATTCCCACCATTCACCTAATGTCGTTAAAACAATGACTGAACTATTTATCCGTTTGTTCAAAGGGAATAAGATAATGTCTCTTAAATTGGATCGATGAAATTTAGGATTTAAAGAACATACACTCTATTTTATACTAAATAGTTATTTCCGATCGCATTTATTTGAGATATTTTATTCACTGAAACAATATTATGCTTGATATTGAACTTTTTAAAATTGTTCTGCATCTTATTATATTTAGAAATATATGGTAGTCATAGCGAGCACTTACCAATTTGAGATTACAATTTCTCTGTGATTTAATTGAATTTAATATAAGCCTTGCGCTACGTATGATTTTTTTTTCGGGATACAACACACTTAATTTAACTTAAATAAAGAAAACTTTGAATTAAAATTGATTATTTTCTTATGTTTTTGTTTGTCGTATCCCGAATCTTACTATTCATCATGAATATACAACATTAAAGTTGTCAGAAAAGAGAAAACCTCCTCTAATTCTCCAGAATTGGAGTACCAGCCTTCGTTCCAACAAGAAACTAGATGAAACTTATACCCTTTTGCCTGTATGTCCAGAAGTATTGGTCATATTGTTATTACATTGGTGATGGATAGTTTGACCAAGTAGAAAAATTATTAATAATTAATTAATAATCTTTTAAGCCAGTCTAGCCTAAACTTAAATATTTTGAAGATTTTTCTATTATGATATTTTGAGGAAAAATTGCAAATAAGGCTAAGTCAGGTAGTGAAGTAAAATATATTTTTAAAAACAATGGAATCTAAGTATTAGCACCAAAACTACAATTACTATTAATTGAGAGTAATTATTAAGGCTCATATTACTTTTATAAAACCAAATATTAATAAATAGATAAAATAGATTATTTGAAATGGTTAAGGCACGCACTGATAACAATTTATCTCTCTCTAATGGCTGATAATTCCTTCATCCTGTTCTTATCTCCTTCGTTTCCTGAAGTTTATATGACTCCAAAAGAGAAAAGGCCAATCTCGAACTTTGTGAAAACAAAGGACGGTCGTTTCTCTTTTAGTGTCCTGAAGAGGTCATCAACGTTTGTTTGAGAGGTCACGGAGGGGGTGGAGGGTGGGGATGGTTGGAGCGTTAGGGTGCATTTTAAACCGTCCCAGAGCCATTTACTGGATACTTTCAACCCTTCTCTTCACTGCAAGTTAATGATTTGGAGAGATTCCTTTCTTTCTAGGCATTTATTTTATTGACTTTAACATCCTCCTCGATAAAATGACTGATCCCCCATAGGAAAAGTTGTAATACATATTATGTCTTCTATTTAAAAAAAAGTGTATTTTCTAATAAAATTTAAACATTAGAATAAAACATGTAATAAACTGTAATTATTTAAGAATTAATTAAAGGTTTCATCTGGGACTTTATACCATCTTTCTTTTGGCATAGTATTTAAATTAAATCTAAATCTTGTATATATTTTTTGGGAATAAAAGTATAACCGTACTAAATGACAGACTTTATGTGACCGTCAGTATTTCTTAAATAAATAAATTTAAAATATACATATTTAGGTGAAAAAAAACCACAAATAATATTTGTTTTTAATAGCAGGATTAAGTATGTGGTCTGGTCCAAACCCAGACATATCCTACCCCCGTTCCCTCCCATGTTCTTTCTTCAAAAGGGCGTTTAATGCAGCAACTATTTAAATAAAATGTTTTTAAATGTAATTAAAGCCAACCTAATATATTGAGCTAACTAATTTGTTGCAAATATTAACCTTGGCTATAGAGTTACACAACCAAAGAAATGTAAAAAGTTGTGTTCGTGAAAGTTTTGACGAAACAGTTTTATGTTATTGTAATCTTAAATGATTGTTAAGCATACTATCCCTGATTCATTATTTAGGAATATCTACTACATGGACATATTTAGAAGAGTTTAAATTATAGTACTACGTCTCACTGACCGTTCGGGTTATACGCTTTACTACTTACACTAATGGGTTAAAAAATTGGGAAGGTTGAATTTAGAGGAAGTGACCCACATTTGTGTGGATGAAGAGTGGGAAAATATTTAGGAAAAACTACCCCCAATTCACCGGACTGAAATTCGAACCTTGATCTCCCCGTCCTCGGCAATCTAGCTCAACACAGGACCAGCACGTTAACTAACTACGCCACCAAGGCAGGTTTTAGAAACGTTAAATGATACTTAAGAAGTTATTAGAATAAGCTCCATGAAAATTGTAAAATATAGATATTCTAAAATTACCATCCAATTTTACGTACTTTCATGAGTATTTGTATCTTTTTAATGCCAATGTAACAGAATTTTTTAACGTAACTAAGCTAAATAATATATATATATATATATATATATATATATATATATATATATATATATATACACACATAAAA
>CABFOW010002050.1:94673-106203 GCA_902141385.1 Timema californicum | reverse complement strand
ACACATTAAACAATAAGTGGTACAGAGATAAATGAAACAAAGCTATATTTATTTTACATGTATACAGTAACAAAATAAAGCAGCTCTAAAAACCTGGAAAAGTATAAACAAAAATACGTTGTTGTTCTTCTTCATGTTACAATATGTTTTTAGTGTTTCCAAGCATGTACCATTTCTTCCTTCATATGTTTCAGTTGGGTAGTTGGGTTGTAGAAGGGAAGGGACTGAGAAACATGGTATGGCATGAATTTATATATAAGAGTGATTCTAGCGACGCTTTGTGGACGACGCCCAAAGCTAATGGCGTCGAAATCCCATGTGTCTTCTTTATATAACGCGTGGAGTAGCGGAGACGGCGACCCGAAAAATGATAACACATCTGGTCCACTCCTTCAGTCTTCCCCTATTGCCTCCTCCATATGGTGGCCGGCACTGAGAACAAGAGCGAGCTATGTAGTTGGACGGTTTAAACAAATCTGAGAGTTTTATACCATTACTAAGGGGAAATCTTTAAAATGTGCCTACATATTAGGTGATTGATAGAAAAAATATGTATAACTATTGACTATCAACTTTTGTTGAGTAGGTACCTAAATTATTTCTGAGAGTTAAGTTATCTGGATAAACCTTTAAATTCGTTTGGGACGAGGACAAAATATGTTATGATTATTTTTTTAATTCGATAATATTATTTTACGTTCTCTGGACCTGTTGGAGCGAGAAGTATTCTAATTGTAAAAAAATTTTATTCAAATCCAGGTTTGATAGAATTTTACATTTTATGACATCTTGAAACAAAAAGAAATGGTTATCATGATGCCGTTTTTATGTCTATGGATCCGTATCTTGGCTTAGGACCGAAATCTTTGTACCGATTGGGGTATAACTTGGTATCTAGGGATTTTATAGGGTTCCCCAAAGTAATTTAGGAGGGAGATATATAACCCTAAAATTAAGGGAAGTTTATGGAAAGGAAAAAATATTAAAAAAAGAAGATTTTCTTGGAATACGATCAAACGATTTTGAATAAACATTGTAATTAGGCATTGTTTAACATTACAAACAAAATGTCAATCATAAGTTTTCCATGAAAATTACATTGAGGGTTTTTTTACAACAGAAATCTCCAATTTCAATAATATCTCCACAATTATTTGAAATTGTAGTGCTATTAAAAATAAAAACCTTTTACTTGAAACATATATTTGCTAGGCCAAGTGATTCTGAACTATTAGCAAATAGATAGCCTTGATATATTTATTGAGGTATTTGGAAGTGATTGTTGTGATCTTCGGTGGACAGAGTTGTTCTTCTTTCCTCAATGTGTTTGTAACAATATATTATGTTTAATTTATATTCTTGGGTGGAGTGTGTCTGTAACAAAGTTTATTATTTTGTTTCACCAACCTTGTGAGTTTTTAGTAATGATCTATATTAAAAATATGATAAAGAGAGAGAGTCTGTTGGGTGCACCCTAGAATTTATATTTGATTACTTAACCAATAATTTATATTAGAAAGTTATGCCAGCTCATGATTCAGTCAGTAACAAACAAAGGACAGCACGCATTGCACTAGACACACGAAACTAGTGCAGTGGTTTTAATTACTGCCGAGTCTCAGCCCCCGTTCGGGCGATACACATATAGTATATTGATTACAAAAAATGTGGTAGATATAAGAAAGGTAGTATTTGGAATAAATGTACAGACATATTATTATGGAGAAAGAGAGAATGTGAAACTATTGATGAAAAAAACACCATTGTTACACCCACCCTGTAATTGAGCCTTGATTCCTCAGTCACTAGAAAACCAGACATAAACATCTGTGCAGTTGATTTTTTTTATTAGTACTCTTATATGTCATTTAAAGCCTCTACTGACTTAACCTCTGGGAAAGAACGTGACTCGTATGAATTTCAAGAACACGTTCTAGTGAAGTACCGGGGGAACATTGTAACATTACTGCACCGACGAGTAGGCCTACTTGGACTAAACGTAAATCGCGTTTAGCTTTGTTTAAGAGTATCCAGACGGTTGGGCCTATTATGAGGTTTTTTTTCAAAATGGCTGATCACTCTTCCTCCACGCAAACGTTTGTACATTTTCTATAATTTCTATCTTTATCATCCCATACTCTATTATACTCCATGGCGTCAACCCGCAATACCTATAAAGCGGCCACCTTATGTATCTGTGGAGAGTTCCAACATTTTCAAATAGATGGTCTCATGTGGTCAACACAACGAGCCCTCAAGCCTTTAATCTCAAGTTTCTTGACCAAATCAGCCACTTCTTTATTCAAGTAGCAATTCATTTTTTCCTCCCGAGACTGAGTTGGATCCCGTTCCACAAAAAATCTAGAAGGGCCATGAATCGAACCTAGGACCTTTGGATCTGTAATCAGAATTTCTGACCACTAGAACACTCTACACCGTGCTCTTGTAGACACATCACGAGGTTTATTTTGGGTATACTAGCCATACAACTAACTCTTGGGTAAGGGCGTGGAACAGCATACCCGCTTTACCAAAACCTTCGCTATAATGATCCTGAGGCAAAAGGCAAGAACACGTATCTACTTTGTTGATTTGTTCTAAACCTTGAAAGTTGTTTCCATTGTGCAAGACAGCCATTGCAGAACTCTGTAGGGAAAGCCGATATGTTTCCTAAGATAAGCTCAGCCAATTGTTTGTTCTTGTAGCAGCAGTAGCATATATATGTGTTTATATATGGTACAGTCTTGAACATCTAAAGTGACCGACACAGAAAGGACCATTACGAGTGAACCGTGAAGCTATCCTATGAACGGGACTGTATCTACAGTGGGAGTGCCATTTACTTTCAGTTTCCACAACGTCTTGGGGGAGCGTGGAAGAACTCTCACTTTCTTCCTCTCTCTCACCCTACCCCTTTTCACTGCGCGGTTGGAGGTATTGTTGTGGTAATCGTAACCAGCCGCACGCAACCATCGTTACTCCCGGGGGTTTCCCATTGTTGTTCTTTGCGTGACGCGTCACTGTTTCCAACGTTCAGAAAGGAAGGCTATTGTTGATACATGAATCTATTTGGTAACGATAATGGAAACGTAATGCTTGAAGAATTAATGAGTGAAATACGTTGTATTACATGATACACCTTAAAAAAAATACTTAACTTACATTGTAGTATATAATAGCGATGTTCAGGCTAAATTAAAGTGCTAATTTTATTTCTACCAATTATGTCAATTTTTTTCTAGACAATTGATAAATATATTTTTATTTATGTTTTTAAAAATGAATGATACACGTAAGACCTAGTGCTATTATTTTAAAATAAACTACTAAACTCTTAAATCCAGGGCCGCACTCAAGGGTATGGGACATTTTTAGGTGCTTAAACCCCTCCGAAATCTTTATTATTAATTTAATTTTCTTCCTGATTGGTCAGGTTAGTAGTTCATGGAATTAGTTAATAAAATTAATAGTACCTATAACCCTAATATATTTTTTTTAAATCTTCAAAATAAATTTAAGTTTAAAAATTTTACTTACATTTTTTATTCGAGGGGAAAAGAATCCCCCTAAATACTTTTTTGGTATGGCCTTCCTTAAATCAAATCTAAAAATTTGAGAAATTATAAGAATTGGAAAATTAAACAGGATGCATAGCAAATTAATTAAAATAATTGTTATCCACGATAATGATAAAGTTGCCAAAATTAAAAATGTTATCCTGAAATCTTCAAAATTATGAGCAGAAGGATTTATTAAAATATTTGAAACATTCTTAAAGTGGTAAGCCTTATGTTAATCAAAACAATAGATTGATTTTGAAATAATGATGTAGACATGATTTCCCGAATTCCAGTAGCTTTTATTTGCCTTTACCAAATGATCCAGTTTTTATTAGTGAAATTTTTATAGCCATTACTTTATTTTGTAATCAGTCAAACCTTTTAAAAATACTTTAATAATACACCAAATATATATTAAAATGTACTTCTTAAAATATTCTCGTTCTACTATTGTACAACGTTATGAATTAATCGCCCCACGTTGGGCGCCAATTAAAATGTTATGAATTAATCGGTTCGCGTTGGGTGCCAATTAAAACGTTAGGCGTCGGCGAAGTGCGCCGATTGAAGTGAAGTGATACCGTTAAATTAGCTGATCGAGCACTTATTAAAGTGGTACGGTATTTCGGTTATATAATTGCGTATTTTATTTGTATTGTGAGCTAATTGGTATTTATAGCCCCATGATCGAGCGCCAATTATTATGATACGGTTTTACAATCTGATACTTTATTTGAATAAATAAGACCTTTAATGTTGCTTACGATTTATTAAATTGATTTTATCTCTGTAACTGAAGATATAATTTTATACGATACAGTTTAGTTGTACTACAGATGATTTTTCTGTTATATTACAACTATATATCTTACCGGCACTGAATATTACGGTCTTTGATTACAAAGTTCTTGTGTGATGGTGTTCACTGTAATGGATTCATAGGCACAAGCAGCTTATATATGACCTACCCCTTGCCCCTTGTACCCCCTTGTCACCAGTGTAAAAACCAACTAATAGAAATAGTCCTGGTGACAGATGTTGTGAAGGCTAGCTTCCTATTGGGTAGAAGGAGCTAGCGTCATATGATTTTTTTTTGTATTACTACGGAGTTGATTTTGAAAGAAAAAATAAATTTCGATAGTGCAATATATTGATATCAGTTCTGAAAAGTGCGTGTTTCTCCATGGATGAAGCATAGAAAGGATATTTTACATACCATACTTTAAAGAAAAATACCTTCATCCATGACATTTTAATATATGAGAGAGGTCCAAATCAGTATCATTACAATAAAATCAGATTATTTTTTAATTATCTTAGGCTACTTGAGTAAGCACATATTCTTGGAAAGTTTTAATGAAACTTAAATTGTAGGCGACAGGTTGTACAAACACAAAAGAAAAAAAATTGGGTCAGAGTTTGTAATGAAACATTTGCTTTTAGTGTGTGGAACTTAGTAGCTTTTGTTTACAAACGAGTTTAAGAGTGATGGAATATGCCTTAGATTAAAAAGGAAACTTTTTTAGATTTTTTAGATACTATATGATCCATTTTTAAAAATGTGTTGTGTTTAATTCCCCTGAAAACGAAGTTTACGAAAATAACATCTATATTTTTTTAATTTGTCACACAGTTTTAATGAATTAAATTTGTTTGAAAGAGTCACTAGAGTAAATATAATATAATATTTGATAAATGAAAACACTCAGCCAGCAACCACGGTTGTATGGAAAATTTAAGAATGACAATATACACTTGTGTGGTATAAAGGTATAATTAGGTGTCACTCTTGCAATAGAATTGACTCCTAATGAGGGGAAGACTGAGTTTAATACCTCAGTTGGGTATAATCCAGTTAGTTTTATTTAAAGGGTGTCCCACGCTTACTTCTTACAAACGCGGGTACACTTCTTCTAAACTAAACTTTCCTCATTTCTTAGATATTAGCTTATACATTGCCTCTGCGTATAATTTAAAAGCAGTATCAAATAGCACTTACAATATTTTTGTGAAGATAATACTTGGCAAGATATCTGTCACAATCATTTTATACAAGTCGTAATTGTTGTAACACAGCGTTCACTTACCGGGATAAAAAGAAACCCTTTAATTTATATTTAAAAATGATTAGGATAAGCTATTGGATAGTGTTCCTGGCTTAGACCCACGATACCGAGGCTTAGTCTCGGTGCATTATAGTGGGTATCCTTAATATAAATATAAAACAAAATTAACATCAGTATTTTGTGCAGTGTTTCGTGCTCTTGGTGTGATTTTTAGACTCTGACAGGAAATTTAATTTGGGACTTGGAGAGCGAGTGATAGAAGTTCTTCTGACTCTATTAAGTTGTACCAGAAGTATAACCCTGATTTTCAAAGAAATCCCGTTTTAGAAAACACAGTAATTTTTGCCAACATTGAAAAAATCTTAATACATCATTAGTGCTATTTTATATATTTTGATAATATCTATAAAAAATGACAGCTGCAGGTCATATGACTTGACGTATGGTTACTAGCTTACTCTACGACAGGCATTTCAAACTTGCATCCCGCGGGCCGCGTGTGGCCCGGTTTATGATTCTGTGTGGCTAGCAGACCTTCAGATGAACTAACAAATCATTTGGTCCTATTCATATTTTTATTAATGTTCGGGAATATAACAATTTATATTATTACATGTGGGTATTTGTTATTATTTTGTGATATCTATTAAGTGGGGTTGGGGAATTAAATTTTACTCACTAATCACCAAATATCGATTCTCATAAATGGTTAGATTTGCGTACCACATATGTGCAATATTTGTCAGCACACAAGTGTATTTTCGCTCATGAAAAGGAACAGACACCCGAGCCATCACATTTACCGATACGCACTTGTTATCTATTTTTAACGTGAGTTCGGTAAGAGATGTAAAGCCACTCACACACTTTATGCAAAAATAATGTTTCACATTTTTTGTAAAAATATATAGGATTATAGGATTTTTTTTTTACTATCATAATTCTTTTTATAGTAAAGATTTTAAAATTGAGATTATTTTTCCATTCAAGATTTTGACAATAATGAACTTTCTGAAATGCAGCCCCTTCATTATTTTCAAAGTTCAATGTTCCCCTTAAGGTCTAATGAGTTGAACATTCCTGCTATACGGACTTCTTTTTAAATCGGTTTCTTACATTTTTATTTTGGGATTTTTTTACGCAATACCTCACAGGAAAAATCCTATAATAGTTATTATTAATTAACACAGTTATTCTTTATCAACTATTGTATGGTATTCACATTAGTGTATATTAGAGTATGGAAGTAAAAATAATTTGAATTTTTTTAAACTATATATAGGCTACAACTATATGACATTCTTTCATTCAAATGCTAGTTAACAGATTTAATGGTAGGGGCTTATCGTTGTAGGAGAGCATGGGGATCTCTGTCGTTAAGAAACAAACATGAACAATAGCAACAATGCCTCCCTTAAGGCACAATCGTGACCGCCAAAAAACATGTCACTCATTGTTCTCGGCTCGAAGAGATTTGGAGTTTCCTTCCGTTTTCTTAAATAAAAGGTTCGATAAGTTTATAGAACAAGGACGTGGGTTAGAAGCGATGCGGAATACAACTATCATTTAGTTTGCTACATTTGTTTAAGACTAGGAATGAAGGAAGCACCATTTAAAGTTAATAAGTTTGTGGTTTTAATAGCAGAAACTTATTTTAGCCAAAATAAAAATAATATTTATTTAATAGTTATGACGTCGAACACCTTAGATCAGTCGTTAGTGAATCTGACTACATAGATAATGGTCCCTGGTTTATTTCCTGAACAACTGAACAATTTAAAATTGTTTAAATGTGGGTTTCCCTTTTCACACTGATGAATTAACGGTTGGGGGCTGGATGTTGTGAAGTCATGTGCCGTTATAATCATTTAGTTCAGAAAGTGCACGTTGAATACCTCAAATTAAAAAAGTAAATACTTTTATCAGATGTTTTTCTCAGCAGTACTTGCATATTTGTCATTGGCATCTTTAAATAAGAACAACTTTTAAATGAAGAGAAACTGATCAAATTCCACCATGCCTATGATAAATATTTAAGAGCCATTGAGTTTTTTCTATGTAGAAAATAAAACTATACTCCTTTAATGAAGCAATATTTTATTTACGATTAAAAATAAATTAGGCAATATTTTTGCCACTTTTGTAAGCTCATTAGGGAAAACACTACCGGCTAAGCTACGGTGTAACCTAACTTAAAAAGTGTAAAGCAAATTTGTAAATAATTTTAAAACTATAATAATTTTGATTTGTATTAAGTAGTTTTTTTCACTTTCGTTCAAGTATTGGCATTAAGTATGTAAGTATTAATTCTAATAATAGTTAGCACCACGTCTTACTACACGTTATGGTTATAGGCCTACGCTTAAGTATTAATTAGATAATGGATTAGGAATTGGGAAGATTGAATATTGAGGAAGTGAACCCGCATTTTCGCGGAGGGAGAAAGGAAAACCATTTAGTAAAAATCAACACCCGGTTCACCCGAACGAGATTCGAACCTCGATCTCCCCATCCTCGGCAGTCTAGCTCAAATGAAGGTAGTTCTCTAGCCAACTACGCCACCTATGTGGGTAATAAATATTTTAGACTATCATCCATTTACCGTTCCTTTAGGCTAAAGGTTATGATAATTCAGCATTTGTGTTTGTCTAAGGAAATTAAGGTAAGCTACGATGAGTAAGACATATTCTTAGTAGCCCATATCAGGCTAGGTGCCAAACAACTAAATCCTGAGTCAGATTAAGTATGAGTATCAATTTGACTCACCGCGTTGGTCAAAAATAAAATATATATTTTAATTTATATCAAAATAATTTATAAACTATCTCTTCAAACTAACTATGATATTGTTTTTAACATTTCAAAAAATCTTTTTCAGAATATATAAAACATGTTATCTTTGGTAAGCTTAAGATAACATTGTTTACCCTTAGAAATGGAAGAATCGAGACCAGGAATCGATCACACGGCAATTTTCAGTCGATTGCGTAGGAAAACTGGATCGTTAACTATGGAGAATATCATTAAGGTTGTTTTAAGGATCTTTTCAACATCTTGCTTTTAAAGATGAAGTTTGTTGATGAATCCTCAAATAAAAGATTTTCTAAAATTAATGAATACGATCCACTACCCAGAACTAAAGGGTCTGTGATTGATAATATACTGTACTTTGCATTTATTCTTGATACCATCGTTTGTTTGGACTAAATTTTAACATGAAGATTTAAGATAAAAAAAAACATTATTTCTGCGGCTCAACCATTTTCAGTAAAAATACATTTTGTGAAACTGATTTTATTATTTTATTTTATTATTAAGTGATTTAAAACCCGGCCGTTCCTTTGAAAGGTTGGTAATAATTTTGATTAGAAAAATGTCGGCCATCAATACAAATATAAATAATAGATTATCTGAGAGCCGAGTTTACATGAAGATTTGCTATGTTTGAAAAACTAGAACTAGTTTAAAGATTAATTTTAATATTTCTTTCTCCTTGCGCTGTTGAATATAAACCTCATGAAACTTTGTCTTTCATATTAACTTCTCCTTACGATGTCGAATATAAACCTCAGGAAACCTGTCTTTCATCATCTCGATTCTGCTACAATAGAAATGAAAATCATCACAATCCAAAATTATGTTGAACTGGAAACACCCTGCCTCTGGCAAGAATCCATTGTTCAGATGTATTTACATTTATTATGTTTCGTAATAGCTATAGAGCTATAACAACTTTAAAATATGTATAAAAACAATTGGTAGTTGAATTTGAAAACTCACAATTTATTCATTCAATATTTTCTTGTTAGATATGAGGGGACATAAGTATTGAGGAAATAATTAATTTAAAGAATATAAGAGGTATACACGAATGTTTAAAAACCAAGTTTATCGTAAAGAAACATGAGTATTCTTCCAGGACCTATGACAGGTCTGTAAGTAGACTCTAGGTCCCAAAAAGTTTGCCAAACCTTGATGTGGACTATAGTTAAACTAATAGTTAAAAATCAGTTTCTAACAATAGTACTAAAGCTACTCAAAACTACTTTTACACGTCGAATTAAATAGAGCTGAGGTTGTCACTTTAATAGATAGTAGTATCGGTATCGATTTTATAACAATGATTGTTCCACTCACAATACTTTTTAATGTTTGATCTAATTTAGTTTTGCGCCTACAATAATTCTTAACACGAGTAGGAGAAACATTTGATTAAACTTGTATTGCTTCAAAGTAACGTTGCGTGTCTTCTCTGGCTTTTGCTCTCGTTAAACAAAACAAACTGGGGTTAGTCTACACCTGTTCTTTCACTTTTATTTCGCAACAAACAAACAAATAAATGGGTAGCAAAGCACCCCCTTCCACCCACCCACCCTCCTTCCTCATGCGATGGCACACTGGTGGGCTATCCGGTGAATGGGCAAGTCTCTCTAGAATAACCCCAGAGAACCCTTAAAGAACAAGGGCATTGGGAAACGGAATGCGTTACCGCAATGCCACCTCTTATTCCCCTCCTCCCTACCCTCAACCACCCTGCTATAATGGTGCTTTGTTTATACTAGAGTAGGCTAGAAGCTTGCGAACATAACGGCGGTCTACACCATCGTTACCGAGCACAATGCCCAGAAACGAATGGGGTGTTTTTTTCTACCATATAGAGGTGCCTATATTGTAAAGAAAATAGCCCTTATTTAGTATTATACTGTACGCATCCTTGCTTTTATCTTCTGATATGGACAAATGATTAGTAAATTAGCCTATTTTATCGATGAATTTCGGAAGTTGTGTGTTTCATTTGCGTTTGATTAGAGAAACGTAATTTTTTATAGGTAATTAATCTGTTAGTATGGTAGGTGTAAGAAGAAACTTTTTTACATCCATTACTGTTTTCAGTCTATGACCTGGGTCAGTTTTGTATTCAAAGCATACATTTTCCTCTACCCGCTTGCTAGGCCTGTCGTAGCTTCATATGCCTTACAATCTATCTTATGACTAGGATAGGCACAACATCCAGTCCCCGGGCGTTAATTCATCAGTGTGAAAGCGTAAACTCACATTGCGCCAATGATAAATTTGTCAGCCTAGCTGGGAATCGAACCTGGGACCCTTAGATCAGAAGGAATATACGATACCGACTGATCTATGGTGTTGTATAAGAAGAAACACTTAAAAAATACAACCATACGTTCTGTGGTCATCAGTGGTAACATTTTTCTATATTATTAGTGTTATTATTATTATTATTATAATTATTAGCACAGCATCTTACTACCCTTTCGGGTTATACGCACTTACACTAATGTGTAATGGTAGGGTGACTGTGAGATGAAGTGAATGACCTACAGTTTAACGTGGAATCCGAACCTCGGTGGAGGCCAGGCATTCCCCACATTCACAAGATGTCTTGTCAGAGGTGAAGGAAGGGTTTGGTATAGTAGTGTTAATGCGTAGGTATTGATAATATCAAGAGCGACAGCTGCAAATCATATTATCTGACGTTAAACTACAAGATAAAGTTTGTTTGTGCTCTCTGAGGACTGATCGTTAAGGTGGCGATGTAGGGAGGGCGAGAAAAGGTTAGAGTGCTTTCTCTTTTATATCAAAATAAAATATGTTCTTCACGACAAAGAGAGAGTTTATTTTCTTCACATGCTGATATCAACAGTTGTTGAACATTTGAGCATAGGGCCATTAGATGACAAACTTTTCAAATGAAAAGAAAAGATTTTCATTCAATTATAGCACATCCTCAACTAATATTCCCAACAGTTGGTATAACCGTGTGAAGACAATTATACTCAATGTTTCTACTGAAGAAGAAATATTTGATTTATTTGGAACAAAAATAGGTTTTGCACTCAAAACTGCAAAAAACACTTCACTTATCACCTACATCCCCGCCAT
>CABFOW010002050.1:66003-86645 GCA_902141385.1 Timema californicum | reverse complement strand
TATGTATGTATGTATGTATGTATGTATGTATGTATGTATGTATGTATGTATGTATGTATGTATGTAATGTATGTATGTATGTATGTATGTATGTATGTATGTATGTATGTATGTATGTATGTATGTATGTATGTATGTATGTATGTATGTATACTAATTTTAATTCTTCTTTATTATTTAAGGGGAGTTTTCATTGCTTATTAAATTTCTATAAAGTAACAAAATATTATATTGATAGTACAACATTTATGTACAAAAAGTTAAATTTACAAGAGCATGAATGGAGTGTCGAAATAATTGCTAATGATTTAAAAGGTGATTGGAACAGTATAAGAGAGTCTGTAGTTGATTGCGTGGAAGTTGGGTTTGGACTGTTGTGTTGGGAAACTAAATCATAGATGCATGGTAAGATGAACAGGTTAAAGAAACTGCGATAGAAAATATAAAAGCATACAAACGAAGGATTGCTGTGAAGAATGAAACATGATGTAAGGTGATGTGGGACATATACAAAGAAAAAATAATGAATGCAAGGAAAGTAGTATAGGAGAGTAAAGATCAAATGAGATTAAAAGATTAAATGCCGAAGGATTTTGAAGGAAATAGCTGTTCTGAAAGTGGGTACATATAACGAAAGTAGGAGTGTAAGGAGAGAACTATGGCTTTCAGAATTAACGTGATGAAATAAACTGGGATGTAAAAAGTACAAAGAGCGATGAAGGGAGTGATTTTAGCAACTGTATGGCAAAAACCTTGAGAAAATAACAGAAAATAGGGGAAATGTTATGATGAGTGAATTAATGAACAAGGCTGAGGTGTTAAAATAAAAGCTATGAAAGTATCAAACAACGGCAAATCTGCGGGCGTAGATGAAATCACAAGTGAAATGTTTAAGTGTGGGGTTCATGGTACTACTTTCCAGATTATTTGAGTTGTTCAAGACGTGTGATGTGATTCTGAAGGCTCCTAATGACTGGAAGAATGCTCTCATTGTTTCTTTGTACAAAGGCAAAGGCAGCAAGAGTGAATGTAAGAATTATAGGGTATTTAATTTGTGGAGTTTTCCATGTACAATTTTTGGGATTGTTTTAATGAAAGGGTGTGAAAAAGATATCTGCGGACAAGTTTTGTGGTGGGCTATGTGGTTTTATGCCAGGTAGAAGTTTAATGGACCAGCTATTTAAATTTCAACAACTGATTGAGAAATAAATTACAGTAATGAAGAGAGTTTACTGTGTATTAACTGATTTGGAGAAAGCGTATGATCGGGTGATTAAAAATATGTTATGGAATTTTCTGAGATTGTATGGAGTGATGCATATTTATTAAATGAAATTATTGCTCTGTATGACGGAAGTAAAGCGTTCGTTAGGGTGGATGGAGCTTTGAGAGAATGTTTTGACAATGAACAGGGTGTTAGAAAAGTTTATGGATTGTCTCCTATGACTTTTTATTGTATACATGAATGATTGTAAAAGGGATACTTATGAGGACGTGGTTGGCAAATAAATTGACACTGTGAATATGAGTGTGTTATTTATTAAATGCAATGGCTGAGAATGAGAGTGATTTGCAAAATGCATTAAATCGTTTGAATGTGGTGACAGGAAGAATAGATCCTCGTATAAATGCCTCCAAAACTAAGATGATAGTTTTTGATAAGGACAGATCGGATTAGATGAGATTAAAATAAATGGAAAAGTGTAGGAACAGGTGAATTATTATGTGAATATGATAAGGTATGTATGTATTTATTATAAAATAAAGACATTCGACATACAATAAAGTACACGCCAATTTTCCTTCGAATAGACACAATATGTTTGCTATAAAATGCAATAGTTACACTTTACTGAATTTAAACGTCTAGTCATGACTTTTGCAGTTATTACATATTTTGTATTTTCTAAATATGCTCCAAATATTCATTCATAAGAAAATCAAGGTGTTTTGATATACACTATAAACTATCTCACCATAAATGCGATCATGCTAAATTTCATGTTAGTAGTAACACAATTTATAAGAATCAAAACGCTTATTAAATTAACTTAAAATATACTATTTAATTATGTCAAATAAATTATACCACAGCAGTGATACAGTTTTTGTTTGTAATTAAATTATAATTTAGTATTTGTCCGTAGTGGAAATTGGTGCTTGTCATTATTATTATTATTTATTATTATTATTATTATTAGCACCGCGTCTTACTACCCGTTCGGGTTATACGCACTTACGCTAATGTGCAATGTTAGGGTGAATTTGAGATGAAATGAAGGACCTACAGTTTAACGTGGAATCCGAACCACGGTGGAGACCTGGCATTTGGTGCTTGTCGACTGTGCGTATTGATGGCAGCCACCTAAAAATACATATCCTATATAAAGTTGGAAAATCTTCAGTTTTGAAAAATGTTTAGTTATTTTTATCTAGAAAAAATCAAATTATTTAGCTGGAACGAAAGAAATCTTGATAGTCTAAGTTTTAATGCATTAATATGAATTAATACATCCCTAGGAGAAATAACACCTGAAATACTATCTAATAATTTAATATAAAGAAATAACAGCTAATCCAGATCTCTTCTCGCAATAACGTCCTTTGTGACGTGGGAAAAATATGTTAATACTTAAATAAAGGAGGTTCGACCAAGAATACGCATCGTCTAAGAGTAGGCAGCGCCATTTCTACAAAGTTGATAATACTTCGCGGGAAAATATGTGTGGTTATAGTGAAAGTTAGGTAGAAAGTTTTACTCGTGATCTGAAGATTTTATAGCTAAGAAACAATTTTTTATAATTTTTATGTAATATTTTGCCTTAAAACTTAAGGAACTAGTGAACGCTACAAGGAGCAAAACTTTCCACAGAAGTGCAAAAACTTTTTTATGGGTGTATCTTGCAACCTCTGGAACATTTTCTTCTAAAGTGACATATTATGGCATCTACCAGCTTTTTAAAGAAAACTTACTATGTCGGGTAAGAGTCATCAGTACGGTATCGGCTAAGAGCTCGTGCGAATTCTTACCCGCACTATATGAGTATTCTTAAACAATTGAATGCAATTGCCATTGTAACGTTGCTTGAGATCAACGTTACAAGCAAGAAGCAAATATGAGTTAAATAACACCAAGTCTACAACCACGAAGAGTGATCATAACAAGACTCACCAAAACTGCCCCGTTTCTCGGTCTCTGTGTGTGAAGTCTCGTCAACAAACATCCCGGCCCGCGCACATTGTTCTCGCCCCGAGTGAAAAGGCGTAACTGATAGACAGTGGAGGTGTGGCGTGGTGAGCGTGGCATTTCTCGCGTTGCCCCATGGGAAGTGGTCAGGTGGTGATCACGTGATGTTCCAGACGTCTCTCCAATGACCTATTTGTTCTTTACCACCAATCCCGCTGTTTCATGTGAATGTTCTACTATGTTCTTTTGGCTTCCCCTATGTTCCCCTCCTCTCAGAGAAAAATTGCTTATAATCTGATGTCGTGTGCCTTAAGCGGCACTTCTTGGTTTGTCCGTGTCTTGGACACACATCACAGGATGGGAGTTTTCCCAAAGGTATAAATTCAATTTCGGCCGTACTACTCAAAATTTACTGTTTGGAAATTATTCAAAGATTTATTTGGTAAACTATAGGTTAGGTCTAAATTCTCTTTTTGGCCAGTACATTCTAAATTTCCTTTCGACTTTCATCTGTCATTTTCTGTAATATTGTAAGAATGGCTAAGTACGTAGATTAACATGACGTAATGCTATTTATAATTTGTTAAATATATTGCCGAGGTTTTTGCCCTTCCGGCTTGTTGTCCCGAGATTGAAACTATGAGGGACCTTTTGTATATTTTTTTAACTTACCTTTACAAGGCGAATGCCTGGATTAATTTGGGTTAAGAATAATATAAGTATTTTACTTTCTTTTTGGGTTGCCATTAAAGTCATACGCCAATGTTTTGTAACTATGAAGCGTACGTAACTTTCCTTTGTAAAATGTAATGTTTAGTGCTGAAGCGCACTGCGGGTTGCCGCTGAGGCCCGTTAAGGGGCCGTAAGCTACGTTGTAAATGTAATTGTTAGGACAAGGTTGCTATGGATACAGCGCCTCTGTATAGGTATGGGCATAACCTTTTTCCTTTTCTATATTTTTGTAAAGCTACATTGTAAATGTAATTGTTAGGACAAGGTTGCTATGGATACAGCGCCTCTGTATAGTTATGGGCATAACCCTTTTTTATTTTTTTATTTATGTAATTCTCTTCTAACTATCTATTGTTACTTGTATGCATATATTCACACACATATATATATATATATATTTATTGTTAATCTTTTCTCAAATAAATATTTATTTATTAGACTCGCAATCTTTGATTTACATCGACAAGTTTAAAGTAATTTTGACTGATCAAACAAAAGACTCTCGTACCATTCCTTTTGAGTATTAAGGTATAGTAGTGGATGGTGATTGAGAAGGGTTCATGACGACAGATCATTGAATAGGTCCAAGTATAGGCCTATCAACGAATATGTGGTCCTAACGCTCTTCTGCAATTAAATCATTTCTTGTTGTTTTCTTGCCCTCTTTACCTTTTTGTACGTGTTCATCTGCCCTTGTCCAGTAGAGGAGAAGAGGGGTGGTACACCATTCTTGGCATTGCAATTCTTCCAAAATATTTATTTATATCAACAATATAGGGTCTATAACGGTTTTTCCCTGTCTCTGGTCACTTTCCGCGAGCAATATGGCAGTGGTCAGTGGTAATCAGTGTTCCCAAGTCATAGATGCTCCCCCCTCTCCCCTGAAGGGGCACGAGATTAAATTCTAATAACTCGTACTGACCAATTGGGCACAACGTGTTGATTTGTGGTAATCAAAATGATTCACCAACAGCTATCTGCTCTGTAGCCACAATATTAGGGGATCAATTCAGCTCTGAAGCAGATAATTCTGTGCAGCTTCTAGCATACCACCCTTCTCAAGCTAATAAAGAGGTTAGATTAGTCTTGCATAACCAACCAAATACTTTTACAGGTTCACTCATTCAGCAACACCACACGCTGATCTTATAGCTCTAATTTCTACCAAAAGGAACCCCAATAAGGGTGTGGGGGAGGAAAGAAGTCACAAAAATCTGAAATAGTGTCATTAACTCTAGTGTAGAAAAGTTGCAAAGCTATATGCGAGAGGAAATAAAGAGAAAAAGGGAGGATAAGACGAAAGGAAAAGTTGTGTCAATAAGATGATAGCTAAATAGTGAGTTTGAATATGAGAAACAGTGGGCCTTACATTTGTGACCACTGTTAGTGTCAAGAGTGGCGGACACTTGGCCGACGCAGTTTGTGCTCTTGCCCGCCTAGATGTTCAAGAGCACGCATAGTACAGTTTTGTACTAAAAATAATTTCTACTTATTTTAAGAACTTTAGCCAAACAGTGCTTGCATTTAAAAGGAGCTGATATGTTGGAGTAACTGCTTACATATTATTTTTTAAATTTTAGAACAACATTCTAAAGGTATGGCCATTTTTCCTTTAGGTAACACTCCTACCTACCCGAACCTTCCTTATTATAACACAAGTATTTACTAATACTTCATCTTTCCCTGAAATTTGTATCCATCCGATCATTTTATTGAATGATTTTCATCTCCAACTTCCATTATTTGTTTTGATTTTATTTTCATTTTATTATCAAGAAAATAGTAGAAATAATGTTAAGGTGAGCTCAAGTAATTTGTTAACAAATTTTACTCTACCTCCTCTTCTCATACCCACACACTTAACCCTATCTAAGAATTGACAGCTTTAGTAATAAGTCCAAAACCTTAGCTCAGTTAGTAGCGTTTCTGTCTACTGAGCCAAGGCTCCCAGGTTTTGATTCTTGGGTTGGCCAAAAATGTATCATTGGTGGAAGTTGGGTGTACTTCTTCAGAGTAATGAATTCACAGCCAGGGACTATGTGTTGTCCCTGTTTGGATTTAAGTTATTTTATAAGTCGTGTGCTGATATAATAAGTCGGTTCAGGTAGTCCACGCTAAATATCTCAAATAAATAAAACGAAACTGAAATATAATGTAATGAGTTCTAGGTGCAACCCGTCCCAACCCAGCCATCTAACCTACCTTACAGGTCACAAACCTCCACTGTGCAAAATTTTCAACTCTTAAACTGTAAAATATTGTAGATAAATGGGTTAAATTACAAGTTATCCGGAACCATTTCCAATAATGTAGGGCCTATGTTTATATATTTACTAATTTGTTTCTAATCTTAACTAAGAGAATGTTATAAGAATGAAATGAGCTTTTTTTTATGTATATAAATACACGAATCAACTACACACATTTGAAGAGGGAGGGGGCTACGTAACACAATACTTTTTTTTTATCAAACTATAATTGCATTAGTAAAAATATGTTTGGTAAAAATAGTACTCATGCCTCAATGAATGCGGGTTCTCCAAATGTTTATGAAGGGCCTAACGTGTATTGTTTCCATTGCGATAATTACGAGATACAGTTGAGTTATTTCGTATAATTTCAGTATACAGGCTAGAGTAATCTGTATTATTAATTCATAGCAGTGACTAATTATTCGTTTGAAACGTAACGCTGCACGGTACATTGGGTAATGTGACAGCACTATACTGATAAACTGTGTTTTACACTCTTCAATGAACAGGACACGGTCGAATTTTATAAACACATCCGAATAATTGGTTAAAATGCAACTCAGCCAATTTTTTTTTTTTTTTTTTTTATTTTNNTTTTTTTTTTTTTTTTTTTCAGATTCAAGTGAACTTTTAGCAAAATGCCCTCGAGGTGTACTCATAGAGGTCTATCGATGACGTTTCATCATGGGATTCTCGACCTTACGGTGCTTGGTAATAACTTGCAGTAGCGTTTCGACAGTAAACGAAGCAGGCCGAAGCTCTGTGCGGTAAATGAGGTGTGAGCAGATTAGCAAATAGGTCAATCAATTTCATTGTTCAACTTTCAGGGTATGAATAGGAAGGGTGTACGGAAAAAAAATAAAAAAATGGTTATGTGATGAAGTAGGGTGTGAAAAATATATGACGTGGCACTGTTGAGTAATGTTTGCCATTACTAGCACTTTTCATACAAGTTTTCACTGTCTCTACTGGGATTTAACATTACTGGGAATTTAAAGGTTTTCCAATACATTTGTTTAAAATGAAGAACTAGAGTTGTGATAGATTTTAGTTTTAGGTAGCAGCCTATTCTCGCATGATTTAATTCTGATATTGCATCCCCTATAGAGATGTAAGCAAATTAAAGTTATGTTTAAATGTAAAACAAAACAACTAAATAACTGTCTCAGGTTTATCTAAAGCAAGCGTTCATTAATTTTGGAACAATTATTTGAGGAATTGAATTGTTTGATCTTGATTTATATGTAGTTCTAATAACAGGGGTTGTGTTAATTTTGCTGGTCGTTTACACGCTGAGGGTTGTATTTACACCTAAACGAATAGAATGAACAATTCATCTGAATACGATTACAGAGATTTAGTTATCCTGGGTGTATATGCATGGATAACTAATAGAAAGTAGTGTGCAAACAGTTGAAACATATTATTTTCAACCATAGCGTTTATAAAAGATAGATAGTGATTAGTGAATAGCACACAAATAACGATGTTTTTTTTCTCTATACTTAAACCTTTGTGATTGTGATATGGGTTATATATTAAATTAAACATAGATAGCCTTTGGAATTGATACTATCAGCCAATTATAATGCGAGAATAAGCTTTAGCTCATTAAATGCCAATATACAGCACAAGTAAATAATTTTCTGGTCCTGTTTGAACTAGCATGTAAAGTCCATTTAAAAAAAATAATATTAGTATTAATGTTTTTACTTTGTTAACAATTAGTAAAATATGCTTGTAACTAACAAAAGGGTCATACTATAAGATTTATTCAGTTATTGAGTAATAGACCTACCCTGAATTTCATGATAGTAATAAAATCAGTCAAATAAAAATCAAATTTGATTTAGTAGTACAGTCCAACACCAAGTTAATTTTATCTCTTAAAATTTAATATATAACTTAAATAACTTTTTTTTCCAATTATCAACTAATTAAAATTAGTATTTTAAAATCTTTTACTATTTAGAGTAAAGCGTTTAGGTCAGCTTATAGGAAAAAAATTTAATCTATTTGAGCAAGACTTAAGTCATCACGTCCGCGTACTATTTACTATAAATTCCACACTGTAAATAAACTACGCGCTATTCACAATGTACTATTAGTCTTACATTAAAATATGGACCCAAACTTAGTCTAGAATTTGAGGGGAAAGTTTCACTGACAGACGTAACAAGTCTGCTATTTTTTTTTCCCCCTGATCCGTCCAGGCTATCCGCACATTTAAATTACTGGGGATGAATGAGGAAGATGTATATTAGAGGACCCATATTTACACTGTGGTAAAGTGTAAAACACTTAAGATAAACTATCATTAGTACACCCACCCATGATTTAAGCCTTTGCCTTCTCATCAGTGGCAAACCAGACCATAAGTGGTTGACACTATAGACCATGATCCCCCCGATTTGAGGGTATCTTCCTTGTGGTTTTCTACTATATTATGTTATCTATATTAATATCTGGTAGTGTACCTACATTTTGACGACTACATGAAGATAATATTACGCATATTTGAGGGGAGGGAGGGGAGATTTCTTTTAACTCATTAATTATTTGCGGCTTAATGTTTGGGATAAGGATGAGGAAGTTATTTGAGTTTATCTCCCCCCATATTAGCGCGAAGAGGAAATATGAAAACATAATTTATAAATCCCAAGTTGAAAGTCATCCTCAGTTCACCCAGCCGAGATTCGAACCTTCATCTCCCCATCACCAACATTACAGTATCTTATAATATTTGCATCTTATACCACATGACTCCTGACGCGTGTGCGTAGTAATTAAATCTCAAAATTCATAGCACACAGTAAAATACATTTTTATTCTATATCCCAAAACACCGTAAATTTTTTAAAATAATAATTAATGTCCCAAAAAACAATATAAGTATATTTTTTTGACAAAAAAAATCATCCATAGCCGAAAGGAACGTGGTCTAAAGGTGTCAAACGCATTGCTCAAGGTTACCATTGACTTAAGGTTTGGGTTCGAATCTAGACTTGGTGCATCCAGCCGTAGTTTCCAACATTTTTTCCCTCAATGTGAGTGAATTTTGTATAATTACCATCCCATTTCCTAAACCTTATCACTTATGCTAATATAAAAAATAAATTAAAAGTACCCAATATGAATACAGAAGGTGAACATTGGCAGAACGCACTTTATTTGACAGGAAGTGCACAGTAAGGAATTCATAAGGTCAATCCTTGCACGCAATAACTAAGTCTTCGTTTTGACCGTGTTCATTCCTTCCCCACCTAAGGATTAATCTAACCGATCATAAACCTAACAAAATATAGTACCACCTCCCCTTCCCCATGCAATTAAGCTATTGATTCTTCCAAGAAAACAGTCAAGTTCGACCGCTTCATGAGAACTGTCCACCTGGTCAACAAGGCAGACTATCAAATTTCTGAAACATGGCAACTGCACCCGCCCACTTAGTGGTGGCCAATTATTATGGTTGTATTTACAATGGATTGTCGTTATCAGAGAGTTCAGACTAGGTTGTTTTTATTCCACTGCCTCTTATTCTTAGTCAGCTTGTACGCACACATTAATTCCTTTAATAGGATAGGAATGCAGGGTTCATACTCGGACCCTAAGGTCTCTAAAATTCCCCAAACTAAAATAAAGTCCCTAAAAGTCAGATTTTTTTTAAACTCTAGGTCCCTTAAGTCCCTAAAAATGAGTAAACAAAATGTTCATGGATAGTTTATGTACATTTGTATTATTTTCAGTCTAAATTTTTAGGCAAGTTGAAGAAATTCTTACCTGATGTCTTTTAAAACTAAAGGGCCTGGATGAATTTAGGGAATCTTTGTCTGAACTTGTTGTATTGGTTTAAATTTTTTTTTATAATTTCACAGCAAGATTGGAATACTTCAGGAATGAATATTCAACATGATCTTCAGCTTCCTTCCAAAGTTCTTATCAAACATGTATCCTCAAGGGGTTTAAAGCTATGACCAGCAGCGGTTCGACTCCATGAGTAATGGCCTTCCATAACAAAATATTTCTAGAAATTTTATCACTGCAAAATAAATCAATAATTAAAAAACAGTCCTAAAAATAATTTCTTTGTGCTTAAAAATTTCTTTGATGAAAGGTGAAATTATTCATATCAAGTGCTAATATGTTCTCAGAGTTCTTTTACGTTTTTCAAAAAGAAACTCCCATGATTAATGTATTGTACAAGCATTTGGAGGAACTTTTGAGGGAATTTAGTAATAGAGTTTGCAAACCTGAGACAAATCGGGACTTTTCCTTTCTTTAAAAAACCTTCACAACATTTATATAAGTGAGGAAGTCCAGAGTAAGCTAAAACAAATTGAAAGGATTCAAAGCCCTTATCTTCAAGTCAAAAGTTCAAAAACACTTAATTGTATCTGGGAAATAACTCCAGAAGAAATGCAACATAAAAAGAGACTCTATTCTTCATGATATTACTTTTATTAAATCAGAAAACTCTCAAAGCTACCAGCAGTGAAGCAAAACTTTTGACAAGTTCAAGGATGATGACTTTTGATGTCCATACAAACAGCTTGATCAATGAATGGATGATGATATACACAGAAACACTAATAGGAATTGATGATTAACTTGGAACATTTTGGAAAGAAGTTTTTGGAGCAAAT
Source organism: Timema californicum (assembly GCA_902141385.1). Classification (NCBI taxonomy): domain Eukaryota; kingdom Metazoa; phylum Arthropoda; class Insecta; order Phasmatodea; family Timematidae; genus Timema; species Timema californicum. Next base: position 75,831 of record CABFOW010002050.1, on the reverse strand, counting down.
TATTTAATGAATAACACGACATACAAGGAAGTAACAAAAGTAGGTGAAACCTGTCTTTCATTGCCACATGGTAATTCTGATGTTGAGAGAGGATTTTCAACATCTGGACATGTGATCAAACAAAAGATTATGGGAATATTGGAGTTAGAATCCCGATCTGGTATACTGAGGTTTTTATTGTGGATGGTTTTACACTCTCCCACTGGTCAAATGAGGTTATACTTCTTCTAGATTCAATCTTTCTCCTCTCTAACACGCTATCGTAATTAATTTATATGTGTATAACCCAAGATCTGCGATAAAAAAAGAACGCGTTGATAAGTAAACGGTTTAAAGTACAACTTTTACAATAAGTGGGATTGTCAGAGATATGGGAAGGCAAGGGTTTTAATCTTGATCGGATTGGCTGAGGTTTGTTTTTCCTAAATAATACACCAATATCTCTCTCTCTTTCTCTGTCTCTCCACGCAAGAGCATGTACATGACCTCAGCACTATACTTTTATCATCCTTAACCCACTTGTGTGGTTAAATGCGGATGGACCAAAACAATAGTAAGAGGCCATGTAAAAAAAAAGAGTAGTTTTTGAGATCATATTGCAGCTGATCAACCGAGATATTAAATACTAAATTACGGTTGGACCAGAAATAGCATTAAATTACTAGTTTTTGAATTTTCCATTTGATAATATCGTATTTGGGATAAACTTTTTTTTTAAATAATGTATTTGTTANAAAACGCTGCACTACATTGTAACTTCTGACTTAATTTGTATTACTTTGATTTAATTTAGCTAGGTGCTGTCCGAGGGGAATGGGCTTACGTGTTCTAGCAACAAATATTTTGAGTTCAGGCGTTTAGTATTTTATTATGGGGTGAGTAGGCAAGATTTCGTGGGATTCGAAGCTCATACTCATTGATAGCCCAGACTACAATGGCCCCATTAACATTAACAATATAAATACATTTTCCTATGCCACATGATCATATGTTGTTTTTGCAGTGCGGGTGTGTGCAGCAACAGGTTTTCCTTGGCTCGTTGCTGTGTTTAGTTGCCATGGTAACTTAGCACAATATCCTAATATACATTTTTTTCCGACGTCATAATTCACAACAATCTCTGGTTTCGCGGATCCTCTTGATACAACTGTATCATCAGTCTCAACCGTACCGTCAATATTATAGAGATCTTGGGTCTAGGATGATGAACAAAGGTCGCAACAATTATCGCGCGGTCAGAAGCGTCAGGATCATTATAGATCAATTTAAAATGGCAGAAAAGTTGATATTTGACTCACATCCGGGCTTATTAGGTATAGCTTATAACTATGTGACCCACATTGGTGGAAGCATGGTCTTATGACGCATCACTCTCGAGTTAGAAATTGGTAGTCATCAACAGGGAGGTGTAGTTTAAAATCCCCCTTAGGTTTATCATTTGTATTTTTACCTCAATGATTTACCAATACCCCTACTGTGAATGCCGGTACAATTCCTCTGAATTTATACTTTAATCATACCTATCACAAGTTGTGATTAATACACGTCTTGTCAAAGGTGAAGGAAGGTTTTGGTAATCAGATAAATCTGTGCTAGGACCGAGGATTGAGCCCCGGACCCCAGCACAGAAGTTCGACACCTTACCCCAAGACCATCAGGTCACCCTTCGATTCAAATGTTTTGGCCAAAACTTAAGGAGTGTATAGTGGTACTTAAGTATAACAACGTTCTAATAGGAGTCCATTTTCTCCAAAGTCATCCTAAGTCAGGCTAGACTTTTGAATGTGGGAAGGTTCGATACCATTCCACCAAATTAAGCATACTTTGATCTTCTCCTACTAGCTTAATTTTCAATCGCCCCTAGTGCAGAAACCATCAGTGAACGAGACAAAAATTTTTTTAGCAGAGTTCTGCTCATTTACCAGCGATGTTTTTTCAATTGCTGCAACAACTATGTTTGGGCTGAACATTGCTCACAACCATCAAGAGAGGTATGCTGTTAATGTATGGGCGTGTGTCATCGGCGATAATGTTATCGAATCCTATCTCCTATCATCGCGTATGACTGTACATATTTACAGAATATTTCCGGAAGAAAGTGTGTTGGATCTGTTACACGATATGACACTTATTGCGCGCTAGCCATTGTAGGGGCAATAGGAGGAAGGAGTGCCAGCACACTTTTCTTTCAACGTGTGGGAATTAATAAATCTATGCTTATTCAATCGGAGTGTTATATAAATACTTCCCCCACATTCGATGTCCTCGCCTGACTCAGGATGACTTCGGAGCACGTGGATTCCTATTCGAAAGTTGTTCTTACTGAGTTCTATGCTCCTTAGGTTTTGGCCTAACCTTTAGAATCAACTTGTATGCACCCGTGTGGTTTACCCCATTCCCCTTGACGATTATGCGGTTGAATACATGTGAAACCACTCTTATTATTTATTTTCTGTAGATCTATTATAAATAACCAAAGAAATCGACAAAAATAAAGGATATCTGACACAAAATTTCTCGAAACTTTACCTAAACATTAGGTCATTTGCGTATAACTCGGAAACTTAGAGGTACATCCCATGTCACCTTATTGTAAAAAGATTTGAAAATTATGGAAAAAGAAAAAATCCATAACCAGCTATGGCAATCAATAAATTAAAATAAATTATAATATTTTAAATAAAACAATACACAGCTTATATGTAAAGAAACAAATTGGGTGCACAAAGGGTCAGAATACACGTACAAAGCAATTTCTAGCTTAGATCTAACGAACATAAGATAAGTGTAACTATATAACGTACAATATTTCCGAAACGGGAAAAAATCACTTTTCATCGAAGTGATATAATATAATTTGTTACAGAAAAATATTGAAACAAAAAATTAAATAAAACCGTGCCCCACACTAACTTTTTTGATTCTTTGCCTAAGACTTTATACTGATAGCTATTTAGTATCTCGCGGAGTTATGTATTTTGCTCAAAATTTGAGATATCCGCTTATGTAAGGTACCCTCTGTATCATCTTCCAAGAAAAATGAGATGCACCATTTAGTTTGTAATGTTTAACAGTGGATAGATACGAATTTTAATAAAATAGTCAGATACGATTTAGGGTTGAATATATAACTAAAAAAACTTATAGGACGAAGATAACGAAAACCCTACCTACCAAGTTTGAACTTGATGGTTAAAATGGTTTTGGTTCTATACCGTGGTACAGACACACCGACGGCATTGTGATAACCAACTTTACGGGTTCAGTGAGCCATGAAACGTCAGTATCCATTAAAATCTCAAGTTCAATTTTTTTGTAACGATCACAATACTTTCTTCAACCGAGTGGTTGCGAGAAATTAAAACAGAAAATATGGTTCACCATACTATGTCAACTGTGATTGTCTATTTTAATTGTTTTGTCGCCCCTAGCTAGTCATTACAGCTTTTCTATATGTTTTGTAAGTTTCATGAGACCACACCACCAAAATCGAACCCCCAATTGAAGTTTATAATTTAAAAATCTTTCTGAATGTATGGTGTGTTATTTATGTAAATTTTCAGATCCCCATTTCTCAGAACTCATTTATTTTATTGCATATAACCTGAAGATTATTGGTACTAAAATATTTTCTTTCACCCAAAAGTTTTGTATATTTAATATTTCTAATGCTTTGAGATGTAATTATTCTCATATTTTAAAGAATTGGTGAACTAAATCAAATAATTGGAGACATTCAATTCTGTAAAGTCCCTCTTAAGTCATTTTCCCGGATAAACGAAACATGCTATTATGTTTTCAAGGTAAACTACATATATTAATGTACATATATGTATAGATACATGTAAATATTACCGTTAAAGTGTAAAATCTGGCAATGCATACATTACCGATTTTTGAACAGGCAAAGTACTAACAGAGTTGTGACTCATCAATATGACATCATCAAAACGTTATTAACTTTTTAGAATGCCCTCAATTGGAATCAGTGACTACAGCGTCAGTTGTGATGGATCCGGAAGCAGTTGTTGTGTCTCATATTGCCAGTGTGAAAACTTATTTTTATGATGAATTCAAGTCAGTTCATGATCGTTATGCTACAAATAATGTTTTTCTTTCTAACGAGCAGTACTATAATATTTTGAGTGTATTGAATGATGTGAACAGTGCAGGGAAGAGAGAAAACCCTCGTTATTGACTTTTAAAAAGGTATGACGTAATGTTTGGTCAACAGGAAAGTAAGTTAAATTTCCTGTTAAAGAAGGCAACTGTCTAGTAAATTTTATACACCCCATGGGGAATTATTTGATATTCTTAATAAAGCTCACTTGACTATTGAGCATTGTGGACGAGACCGCATGCTTATGGAACTTGCCAATTATTAAAAACAAAAAATTACGTTATGATATGGAACTTTAGATTCAGCTTTGTAAACCACACCAGAAATATAGAGAAATGTGTAAGGAAATAACATGCTGTGAAACCTTTGATTTGCTCTAAGCTTAACTAAGGATGTCAGGTTGATTTGATTGATTTTCAGTCCCACCCTGATGAGGAATATAAATTCATCATGGTGTACTAAGACCACCTCACAAAATGTGTTGTTCTTAACACTCCCATAAGTACAACTTAATAGTTGTATCCACTTAGTTTGGAGCGCTATAAGTGTTGAAATATGATAATTGCAGGGAATCGGCCAACCAAGTGGATGACAACCTGAAAAATTATTGGCCGATCTTAAAAATAGTACACGGGAAGCCAAGACAGTATCAGTCAAGGTAGTGTCAAAAGGGCTAATCGAGATATAGAGAACATACATTCAACGTGGATGCAGGAAGAAAATACAAACAAGGGGAGTACAGGTCTAAGGTTTGTTCAAATGATGAAGAATCAAGAATATAATTCTATAACTAAGAGAACGCCATATGAAGACCTATTTGGCTGTAAGGTAAAATACTGTCTTGGTACTTCTTCTCTACCTCAAGATTTGATCCAAGATATTTAAACTATGGGGAAGCTAGAGAATGTTTTAAGGAGTATAGAAAATAATGCTAGGGCTACTGAAGATCAAATTTTAATTGTTGATGACAATGCAGAATAAGATAATCCAAGGCAGAATGAAAATGCTATAATCAAAAGTAGGCCTAAAGCTGCTAGCTGCGTTTGTCCATAAGAAACAGCTGGATAAAACAAGTGTCAGGATTATATTATAGATTTACATTTGGTCTGTGGTTTAAATAATAGAAGTTCTAGGGCAGTTACTTACCTGTAATATAGTACTTCATTTGTAGTCTTTGACACCTTTGTTATAATTAAAAGAATCTATTTCTGAGAGAAAAGAATCTAAAGAAAGTTTTAACGGGCAAACGAAGAAAATGAAAAAGATTTAGACAAAAATGTTTGACAGCCTCTGTAGGAGCTACTGTTAGGGTCTTAGTTGTTGATAAACAACGTGGTGACGCACGAAATATTTTAGCAGTGCTCACAAATTTAACAGATGGATTTTACCAACTATTTGGAAATTAAAGAGGATTTCTAAGACAACTTTATGTGATATCACAATTTACTGTGTGTCAAAAAATTTTCCTGAGTGCAGCAGTTATTCTAAAAGGCGACTATCGGAAAAATGGCAGCATTGCAATCAACTGAAAATGGTACGGGGTTAGTGAAATGTATGTGAAAAGTAAATTGGCAGAATCGAAAATTCGTATATGTGCAGAACACTCTTTGTAATTCGAAATGGTCGGTGACCTGGCAGCCTAGGGGTAAGGCGTCAGACCTCTGTGCTGGTGGCCGGGGTTCAATCCTCGGTCGAGGCAAAGATTTATCTGATTACCAAACCATTCCTTCACCTCTGAATAGACATCTTGTGAGTGTGGGGAATGCCATACCTCCACCGTGGTTCGGATTCCATGTTAAACTGTAGGTCCTTCATTTCATCTCACAATTACCCTACCATTACACATATTTCATAATTGGTTTCCAGAAATAATATTGTGAGGCTGCATTCTGTATTATTCATCTAATGTGTTGTTATTTTCCATGTTATCTTTGTTTAATGTCTAGGAAGAAAGGAATCAAGAGACAGAAAAAATCTTATAGCTCTCAATATGGTTGCCAATTTATATGAACTTTGAAAATAGAACTTTCTTTTTTAATTTGCTTGTATCCTTATTTATTTTTACGATTTTGAATTTTTATTTAATTGTCAAGCATAGAAATGAACATCAAAAGAAAGAAAATATATGTAATATCAACTAATACTTTGCCTAAAGCTGTTTTGGCAAAGTACACACTACCTAACCAATGAATGATTTTTTTTAATTGTCACACTAGACAATTCCTAAAACAGCTCGGCAATGTATACATTACCTAGGTGCAATGCACACATTTCCTGGAGTTAAATCATTGCCAGTAGCGTATATATATATATATACATAAGTTATATACATTTTTATCAAAATCTTAGAACACATTTCTATTTTTAATCTTTTAACAGTAAACTCCTCTACTCTTAATTTTATGGGAGGATCCATAATTCTTAAAGCACCTTTCAGGAACCTTATAAAATACCTAAATACCTAGTTTCAGCCCAATCAGCAGTAGTGTTTTGTCTCTAATTAGACACATGGATTATATTGCTAAATCCTTTTTCATGTTCAGGGGGTCATGAAACTTCAACATTGATCAATGCCATATCTTATTCTCTCTTTAGGTGAATTATGTTTAAATCAATTAAATTAAACCCTTTGATTCCCGTGTCCATGTAATATAATTATTCAATAAATGCTAGTTAACGGGAAATAAATAGCGTTACTAATTAAATTATAAAAACATTATAAAGCTACGACTGTCTTTGCCATTAACTCTTAAATTACACTATCCAATCGAGTATGACATTACACTTACAAAGATTTAAAAAATGCACTCTGGCTCTTCATAATACTTAATGCTAAGTTAACTTGCTTAAACCCTCCCTTTACCTACTAATAATATAACGATGACATATTAAGTTAGTTTATTTTTGAAACATGAGAAGTTTTTGAATCAAGTGGTGCGGAATGTTTTTTGAACCAACTCCATGAAAATTATTTACGTGAATAAGGTTCCAAAATATTGCACATACACATACAGCTTTGAGAATATACTAAAGATCATTTCCGTTAGTGTATTTGTTTTTATAAACTGAAATAGATTTCACACCACTAAATCTTAGCATTTAATTTCCACGGCATGTATGTTAGTGTGAAGCAAACACATTAAACATATTTATTAGGTGGTTGTTACCTCTTAGTTATAACACGATTATTTAGAGATTAGATTAAATGAATTATTTTTCAATAACGTATGTGGGCACATAGACTTAAGTTATTATAATATATTTATAGTACATTTGTTTATTTATAACTGTCAATCAGGTGACCTGGTGTTCTAGGCGTAAGGTGTCAGACTTCTGTGCTGGCGTCCAGGGTTCAGTCCTCGGTCCCGGCACAGATCTATCTGATTTAAAAACCCTTCCTTCACCCCTGACAAGACATCTTGTGAATGTGGGTAGTGCCAGGCCTCCACCGTGTTTCGGATTCCACGTTAAACTGCAGGTCCTCCATTTCATCACATAACCACACTACCATTACACATTAGCGTAAGTGCGTATAACCCGAACGGGTAGTAAGACACGGTGCTAATAATAATGATAATAATAAATTGTCAATCAGTACAAAAATAGTTTCAAAGCGGAGAGTTAAGTTTGGCCAATAGTAGGCCTACATATGGACATAAATATCCGTGAAGGCATCCAGAGCTATCTACCGACAAACTCATAAATCTAATTCTTCATATCTAGAACAGTATCGATAATATGAAAACAATATATTTCATTATGTTTTTTAATTTTAAAACATATTTATATAGACCCTTTAACAACTTAATGTTTCTTAAATTAAAAATTATGTGTTTAAATATCATGTTTGAAAGCTCTTTCTAACAACGTATGCGTAAACATTTGGGTCGTAAACATCGATTACCCAGTTGGCGCTGCTAGTTACTGCCATCTAGCAGCGACGCTAAGAACTAAAGCGTCGTTAAAGAGTTTCAGCGACGCTCCGATAGATGGAATAAGTGGTGCTGCTTTCACTGGTGATCCTCGCGTCCATTTTATGTACTAAATTATATTTTAAACGGTACTAAGAAAATGTAAAAGGTGTACAATTTATCTTATTTTCTTGTTGACGGATTAAAATAAGAACATTCCAGAAATAAACTGTTTTATCTTTGATATAGGCTATAATGTCTCCATTTATAAATCAGTATTTTGATATATTTTTCCTACTTTTCCAACAAACTGTGTGACAACAGATTTTAATTAGAAAAAAAATAATTTTTTTTATGCTCTTATGCTAGAAATGCTGTTGATACAATATTTAAGCTTAAATAACTTTCAATTGATATATCTAACTAGAAATATCAATTAATTTGAGTACTTTGACATCTTTTACATTTGATATATGTTTGCCTAAGCAAATATTTTTTCTAAACATTTTATTACTTATAACTTTTTTTAAAGGTATTTGAAAGAGTTATGTTCTGATAAGTAGCTGTCGGATGAGGAATACCATCGTAGGCCTTAAGTAATTGATACATATTGACTTAGTTTCCATATCCTTATCACTGCATGCATGTTGTATACAGTTTTAATTTAATATCTAAGTGTTGTCTAAAAATGGTATAAATAATACCTTAATTATTCTATTAATTTCAATATGATGTTTCATGGTCTGCCATTACACATTATAATGTAATAAACAACAAGTATATATTTTAAATAAAACATAGTGTTTCAATATTTTAACTAGCAATAAATATACTAGTCGAAAATAAGAGAATAGAGCCTGGAAATGTATGATATTACTCGGACAATAAGTTTTTCGACACCTTACCTGAGTTTAAGGAATGTAATTCAGAATATACAAAACCATAATTTTACCGGTTGTTTTTTATGAGTGTAATCTTTTACCTTACATGCCGAAAAAAGTTTTAGGGTGTTTGTAAACAAGATGTTTAGGAGTATATTTTGTTCAAACATGAATTAAGATCCTCGCGAATGGGAGAGGTTACATATCCTGTGCTCATTACAAGATATTGTTATGATAATAAAGTATTGCAGATTACAGTAGACAGGACATGCAACTCTAATGGAAGAGAATATAACCGTGGTCATGGTATTGATTGGCAAACCCAATGGAAAGATACACTTGGGAAGACTTAGAAGCAGAAGGGAGGATAACGTTAGAATGGGCTTTAAATATACAGGGTGTAGTAAGATGGATTGGATAGAGCTAACTTAAGATAGGAATATGGGCTTAATGAGGTGTAATGGATAGTACTATCTCAAGATAGGAAAATGTTGTATTGAGGTGGACTGGATAAATCTGGTTCAAGATAGGGATAGGTGGCGTACTTTTGTAACTGCACTTTCTAGTTCCTAACGCCATATAAAAAGTAAGCGTATTTAAATAATTAAGACTACAGGTCTTGTTCCCTTATTTATTGAATCACAGTCATGAATAGGCTAAAAGTTATATTTAAATAAGTTACGTAAGTTTTAGATTTGTTTTCATAATTGTAATTAGAGTTTTTCAATTAACTTGAACCAGTACTAAAACGAGGTGAAAAAAAAGCTTATATTAGTGGGTTTCAATTTAATATTGAAACAATTTATGTATTAAATTTGAAACTTTTTATTTTGCAAGGATATATTCAATAATTTGGGCTAACATAAAAATATGATCATTCCAAATGATACGACTGTGTGAGTGTGTGTGTGTGTGT
>CABFOW010002050.1:46747-65870 GCA_902141385.1 Timema californicum | reverse complement strand
TATATATATATATATATATATATATATATATATATATATATATTTAAATTGATTTTTTTTAAATATACCTTATCTTTTAGATACAGTTTTTTTTATAAACGAACATTAATTTGCTATGTATGATATATTTTAAATGAACGTATCGTTGATATATGACCTTTTTTTTTACTTAAAACCTCCCATACAAGAAAAGTTTTATTTTTTTAGCATGAATTTGGCCCTACAAAGACCACCATACCTTATAATTGGATGCGGTAGAAGTTCTCAATATAGCGCATTGAAAAAAAAAGGGAAGGCTGGAGGGTGTTTAGGGATGGCGCTGGCTTGTGGCATGGAAAGGGTGACAAGAAGGTGGGTAGGGGGTAGGAAACGACTTGCAATTCAATAATGAACCAATCAACTCATTCCTTTTTCTCCCCTGTAAAATAACCACTCTCCCATTTTTTCTGATTTCCAAAAATATCCGCTCTCAAACCTCATCCCTCCACAACCTTCCCCACTCCTAAAATGGGAACCAACCAAAATCCTTTCTTCCTCTCTCCCTCACAACTACACTACTACCCATTCCTCTCTAAAAAATGAGAACGGGGGAAAAAAAATAGTTGTGTAAGCGGATTGGAAGAACAGATCGGACATGAAAGGGCTTTGGGATGGTCCTAGGGAAAAGATCCCTTTTGTCTCGAGGCAAAAGCTTCAAAAGCTTTCTGAACATTGGGACCGACGGAGGGCTTTAAATCTCTGGTGGATCGCGACAAATCCCACCGACCAATCAGCGATAGACATGCATGGGCACAACCATACATAAGAGCACACACAAAGATCACTCGCTATAAGCAATGTCGCGTCGACGACTAGTTTCAATCGTAGTTGATTGTTCCCTTTATTCGGACTGACGTTTAATTTAGATTCAGGGCGATGGCCAATAAATTGAATGTATCGTTTCAAATTAATTTATAATGAGCGTTATTTATCAAATTATTTTCTATTAAAAACGTATTTTCTCGTTACATATAAAAGTAGGCTTAATATATTGACTTATTTGAATTGGTAAATAGTTCTTATATATATTTTTAATTCATGAGTATTTGAGTATTTATATATAAGTTATATTGAAAATATTTATTTTGACATAAAACACATTTTAATATTCAGGACAAAAAACTAACCTAAGGATTTAAAATTAATTTATGTTTGACATATACCAGAAATAATGTTAATTTTATCTGTAGAATACTTCTTAAGTTTTATAAACTAACCATTATTCAAAGTTAACGCTTTTATTTTTGACCGAGAAATTTAGTGTAGCATACACCCCACTTAAAGATAGCAAACTTTTGCGGACAGATTACATTGTGATTTATCTTATACGATAGGGCCATAGTGTAATCCTTCAAGGTAAAACTGTCATTTATCAGGGTAAATGGAGTTACTTATAAAGTAAATTGACCTATTTTTATTTGTAAGTTATTTTACTTTGTTGAAATCACAATTTATGCATTGTACAGCAATATACAATATCATGTTTGTAATCCTACCCCTAGCCTTGAGGAATTCCCGTGGTTAGGCGGTCCTTCGATTTAATTAAAGAGTAGGCTTGTACTAAATAAATACAGCCCTTATCGTGAGAAGATGACGCAAGTGCGAAGGAAGTAATTATAAAAAAAACGCCCACTTAAAGAACATACTATGTCAGGTCTGACTTTTAAAAAACAAACACTCTATTTAGTGGTCTCACGAGCTAAGGTGTCGCTCTCGCAATATAGTGGAATGTTGATGAAAGGGAGATTGGGGCTTCGATCCCGATCGGGTGTTCTGTTTCTTTGTTGTTTTTTTCTAAACGGTTTTCCACTCTCCACGAAAATGTGGGTACACTTTGACTTAATTTTATCTTCCTAGTTCCTAACACATTAGCGCAATTATTACATATCCGTTTAACCCGAATGAGTAGATGACGAAGCAGCCTACCTAAAAAAAATTGATAAACACACAGCGTAGGTAAATATTCAAAAGAAACCGTCAGAAAGACCATTAGATTGTAGGGGATATAAGAATAAATAGTAACTATTTATAAGTGTCGTGTATTATAATTTATGTTATGGTTTAATAAGATGATAAAAGATTAACTAGCATCACCTCGTGGAAACTAGATTTGTAATCCACTGGTACTTGAACCAAGATATCTTAGAGGTATATATTAGGCCTATATAGAGGACATTTCTTCAACATTCTTGATAATGACTGAAAATAAACTATAGCTAACAAAAATATTTTACATAGTACACGTGCAACTTGGTTGACCGTAGATTTTAGACTAGACTGTGGACAAGAGGGACATATCGCGGAAGAAACACATACTTACTAACGAGACACCTTTACGACCTTAACCGATTCAATGCCCCACCATTTCCTTTTGACATCTTTTAATGAAGGAGGTGCGGGTTCGGATGTTAAAGAGGAAAAGGAGATAATGGCGGGTGTAAAAAAAAGTTTGATGTGAATGACCAAACGAATGAAAGCATTTTCTTCACCCGTTTTTTTTTCACCCTCCTGTGATCTTTCTAGCTAGACCAGCTCCTTCTTTCTCATGTATTAACTGACCCTTTATGCTATTCTTTCTTGTCCCCTCCTTTGTAGGTGCAGTATATAGGGACAAAAGGGTCTAACATGTATGCCAGGACTCGCACGTGTGAAGAACATGCATTTCATATTCATATTAAGATGGGGATATAGGGAACGTGAGTAAATGGTCACAATTTTTTAAGTTTTTGTGGCAAAACCTTTTTTTGGTCAAAAATAAATAAAATATGGCTCCAGTTGAAATAGTGAGTTTAATTTTCTTCGCATAGTGATATCAAAAATTATTGTTGAATATCTTTCAAGGGTGTCCTGGAATGTAACGACAACTTTTTCTATTCCTTCGAAAAGTTTGTCACCAAATGCCGCTATGATCATGACACATAGTCGAGAACCTTTGACATGACTGTGTGAAGAACATTAAACTCTATGTTTCTACTTTAAGTAATATCTTATTTAGTCTGGCAGAAAAATTCGCTACAAAAAACCCTGCAATAACACTGCCATTATCTCCCGTTTCCTACATCCCCACCACAATATAGGCTACGTGCACTACTCTATTCTGGACAGTATGAGGGCTCCAACTAAGAGATTTGGTTATTTTACTGTACATTCCTAATGGAACTAAAATGTTATTAAAGTGATGGAATAATTATTACTTAGGATTGAATGTTCAGCTATAACCAACTTTAACTCTTTTGGATAGCTCTCCAAGGAGTGTTTTCTTGAAAAAATATAATTAGTAGATTAGTTTATTTTATTGGGAAAATAATACAAAGGGAATGCATGATATTACTCTTTCAGTAAGTTGTTTATTTATCACCTGGTTTCAAAGAATCTAAAACTTAACAAAACATTACTTTTATCGGTTGTTTTCTCCGGTTGTGAAATGTTCCCTCTTACCTTACGTGAGGTCAAAAATGTCGGGTGTTTGAAAACAAGCTGTTTAGGAAGATATTTGTTTCAAAGAATGATGAGGCTACTGGTTAGTGAATAAGGTTATATACTGATGATTTATATACCCTGTGCTCATCTCAAAATACTGTTGGGATAATCAGGTGTTGGAGATTCAAGGGGGGGGGGGCGGCATGCAGCACAAACAGGAGCATATAGAACCATGATCAGAGTATTGACCGGTAAACCCAATGGGAGGAGACCACTGAGAAGACCTAGATGTAGTTGGGAGGATAACATTAGAAGGAACCTTAAAAATTATCATTATTATTATTATTACCACGTATTACTACCCGTTCGGATTATACTAGGACCTTAAAGAGATAGGGTGTAATAAGGTGCACTGTATACAACTAATTCATATAGGTGGCGTAGTTTTGTAAGTGCTACAATAAACTTTCCCGTTCTTAATGACATATATTAAGTAATCAAGTAAGTAAAAAAGTTTATCCAACTCACAATTTTAACAAAATTACCATAAATATTCAAACTAACGCTGACCATTTTTAAAGAACTCGAAAAGTACATGTTTGACAGAACATAAGCTCACTATCCAACCCTGTCCTGAGACACTTCATAGATTCCATAACCTGACATCCCACCTACTTCAAATTCATCTTTACATGGTCTTCCCATCGACGAATTGACCAACTAATGAATCTCATATTCAGGATTGCCCATTAGAATTTTGTGCATGCACTTTTCATCGTCCACACGCGGGATTAACTCAAAAGAAATCACACAACCTTATAAACTATCTCTTTTAGCTAATATAGTTTATTAGTTTAGGAAAAATAGACCTACTGGTCAAAAAGCGTAAATAGTTTATATTTAATATCAAACTACATTGCTCATGAAATTGTATCAGGACATAAAAGCGAAATGTATATATTTATATATACATAGTCAAATTTACATAAATATTAATATTAATATTATTAGTCACATAATATGTGTTGTTAAATCTATTATGTATGTTGGTAGTTATATTATATGGCAGATAATTCATAAGCACCATATTAGGTTCACAAAGTGTATAACAATACAAATATTATTTCTTATATTTAATAAATATGATAGTTCGTATAGCCAAATCGGGACCCGTTCGAATTTAGCATGATCTTAGCTATGATATATTTTCTATTAGATAGACTTCATTTTAACATTAGAAAACTGTGTTGTAATTATACATCACCCACTTCGATGGCCACGTGGTATTACGCGCTATTCTAGTGTTGGGCTAAATTGCTGAAGACTGGTAGGTTGAGGTTCGACCCCCGTTGGGTGCACTGAGGGTGGTTTTCCCTAAATGGTTTTCCACTTTCCTTCCAAAAAAATTCGGGTCTGATTCCTCTCAATTAAACCCTCCTAAACCAGAAATCGTAAATCATTCGTGAAATTAGTAAATAGGCGTATATCCCGAGCGGATAGTAAGACGCGGCGATAATAAAAACACACACACATATATATACATATATATTTCATTAGCTTCATTGGATCTCTTTACAGGCCTTTAAAATAATAAACGTATAATAAATGTTACTTAATTTATCTTTACATTTAAAAGCCTCAAAACTTTTTTCTATAGTAAAACCTTTAATACTTTCATCGGCTCTCTTCGTCTTCAGGAATATGATTGAGATTGGGGGAGTCAGACGGTAGTTCCTCCCACGCCCTGAAATGTCGTTTCCCGGACGTCCTAGAAGTTGGTGGATGAGTTCCCCTGGTCTTCCCATTCTTCTCCAGTAATCACGTCCAATTACTACAGAGGAGGCTCGCTTGCTTGCACGCTACAGAGATGGGATATGAAATTCTGTGGGTTGGTAGTCCTGCTAGTGGAGAAGGGGACTTTGGTGGTAGGGGCAGTTCCATTGTTGCCGCTGGATAATGAAAGGGTGGTGATGCAAGTTGAGTTTGAGGGATGAAGTGCAAGAGTAGCATTTCTTCTACAACGAAAATCTCTTCTATTTGATGAAATATAAATACTAATTTTCCTTTATGGATTGACATTTTGACGTAATAAAAGTAGTTGGATACTGTCTAGTTTGGTCTGAATAATTTGGTAGAGGAGTTTACATTTCTCGGGGATTCCTATTATAATAAATGAATTAAAACATAATTTTAAATCCTTTGCTTTATTTGAATCCGTTTGGAAACAATTTATTTGTGAATATAGTATAGATTTACAGAATTAATTTCAATTTAATGTAAATGTAGTTCACGCATATCATGAATATGCCATGTACTCGGGAGGCTGGTGATCGATTGTAGTAGGTTACATTAAGGCTATTCTTTCCCCATTTAGTGATTTTTCATCCTCTTCTCATGTGGTTGCTGGTGAAGTTCTTAGTTACCTTCCTCATCCTTAACACATTCAGTATTCTGTTGATAATCTTGTGCTAAAACATGTCATTGAACAAACGTAAATATTACATCTATCAAACTTATTTATGAAAATTTAACTACCGATAAAGCTAATTATTTTGTCATCCAAATTTCATAGTACATGACGTTCCCAGTATTACTCAAATTTAGTTGATTAGTAAAATTTGCAGTATGATATATTTTTTCCGACATATTAAGTATCCTCTTTGGTTTTATTATAACCATATTATGTTTAAAAAGCGTTTTCAGAAAACAAAAACTAATAATCCTTTATTGCCCACAATCCAAATAATCATTGATTGATAATCATTGTTCTCAACATAGTTTAAATTAGTATAAGAAAGAAAATTTAAATCATAATTTTAATAAATTAATTCCTTTAATTGGTACGGGAAAAAACTTATACCAAATATAAATAAATCTACCATTACATTTCTTATAATAGTTAGGAAAGGTTTTGAATGTGACCAAAAATCTCGCCACAGCTCAAAATATAATTTCTCAACATAACATAAGGCTATTATGAAAAATAAATGCCTTTAACTTATTACTAAAATTAATATTAAATTAGTCTAACTATAATTGAAACGGCATTTTATGTTTAGTCCGAAAATGAGTTCAAATAAATGTATTTATTTGAAGTGGAATGGATCCATTGGTTGGCATACTCCAGTTGAAATGTTCAAAAGTTTTAGAGAAAAATGATTATGTATCTTTAAATAAGAGCATAATATTTTTGTATAACCATGTATTATGTGGAGATTTATCTTTAAAATAGTCTTATCCTTGATAATAAACTATCTTCGTCGCTTGGTATCTATTAACTGCTAGACTTTACCTAAAAATCTAATTCTATTATTATAAGATGTATTGTTTTGGCTAGTACAACCCACTAATTTAAATCATCTCAAGAATACCATGTTCGCTGAGCAGTATTCAGCTTGCGTCATGGGGGTACTATGTGAAGCTAAAATAAACTCGAGATAGCATTAAAATTTTCTCAAATAATGTTAAGTCGGGTAAGGGACATTTCCATTATCGAAAATTAGGCGTCAGTTGGGATTAGACATATGCCTCTTAGGGTGAAGTAATCCATGAATATTATTATTATAAAATCACCACGTCTTACTACCCGTTCGGGCTGTACGCACTTACGCTAATGTGTAATGGTAGGGTGATTGTGAGATGAAATGGAGGACCTACAGTTTAACGTGGAATCTGAACCACGGTGGAGGCCTGGCACTCCCCACATTCACAAGTTGTGATTAATATACGTCTTTTCAGAGGTGAAGGGAGGGTTTGATAATCAGATAGATCTGTGTTGGGACCGAGGGTTGTACCCCGGACCCCCAACACAGAAGTCCGACACCTTACCCCTAGACCACCAGGCCACCAAATCTCATGAATAGAGTTAAGATATAGGCCTAGCTATTTTTTTTATCATTCCATCTTTGGATTATACGCCAAAATATAATTAAACTGGTAGATGTGTAAACATATTAAAATTGGCCCACAAGAAGTGATTTGGAGGAAAGCCATCTCACAATAATGACTGACAAATCTTTTTGGAGGAGTTGATTGTGAAACTGTGTTATTGTGACACTTCTCTATATATATATTAATAAAATGGGGTTTTATTTTTGTCCGTCTTTCATAAATATTGCGCTATATTTACCCCAAGCAGAAGGCTGAGATTTGAAAATTACTAGTCTCTGTGCAAAAAATGTGCATCTTGATGCTGGAATTTTTAAATTTTGGATTAGATTTTATTGAATATATAAAAAACTGGGTTTTAAGAAACAAATTAAGAAGATTTTTGTCTGTCTGTTTGAAACAAAGAAAAACACTGCCTGGGGGAACCACACAATTCAATGAGGTGTTACTCCTGGCAACGGTGAGCCCTTCTGCTATTAGAAAATAGATACGTCGTAAATGTATAATAACAAACCATATCATATTGATATTTTATTTAACAAAACTGTCAAAATCAGCACTTTATATCCAAAGAAACATTTAAATATTACACCCATTCTCATAGGTATTAAACCAAAGCATATTTAGTCATGTTAATAATACTTAATGTTTTAAAATAAATCGCGTAGAGCTTGACTTCTTTAGAATAAAGTACCCTTTAGAGGGTCTTAAAATATATTTTAAAATTTTTCTACTGCTTGACCTTAACTGACATTTATAACAAAAAAGATTGTATCATGCTAATGAATTATCTTTGTGAAATTAAATAGGCCCCTACATGGTTTTTTGGAATTTTCAGAAGATGAGAGTATGGAGCCAGCTGTGGTACTTAAATGTACCGATTTGACATATTCCCTTTTTACCTTACATTAAAACCTGACAGAAATGTCTGGTTCGTCAGTCTATCATTTTTCCAGCAAGTATATACGATGTAGATGAATAGCATAATTATTTTTCTTTCCTTCGTCAGCAAGGTTCATCTTTTGACGGGCGAGATTTTCACCTCTTTGTGGTTTTATACTATATATAATTTGATTTTTTGTGTGCGTATTCTACTGTTTTAACATTTCGAAAATATGTTACACTTTCACTCACCTAGATTAATTTCATCGGCAATTCTTTTGAAAATAAATCAACTAGACATGTTACTTAAATTACTCTTAAAATTATATATAATGCATGGAATAACTTTTCCTCCCATGTAAAAAGGTATTGAAGTGAATAGTAAAGTTTAACTTGAGTTCAGTATTAAGGGTTATTAAAGGTTATATGAGGGAGCAGTTGTATGGGGTTGATCAATAACAGATGAACTTCTTCTAAATTAGACCAATATATAGCATTTGAGATAGTTTTTGAACCAATAATTCATATCCTTACGTGAATTAAGAACTAAATTATTTTGAAAATATACACAATGCTCGGTATAATATCCTTTGTTCATCACTGTGAAAGATAAATATCCAATTTCACAAATAACGAATATATCAACCATATAAGAACTACAACCTGGGACCCCTTAGATAAACTAACATACGCATTACTCTCTTGGCTAAAACATTGTACACACATTACTACACTTCTGTAAAATACGGATAAGGCATGGGGAAAATTAGTTTACAAAATAATGTTCACGCTCAGGCCAAATGAGAGAAGGGTGCAGGAGTTACATCTTACCCGGGCCCGGTGGTATTAAGGGGGCCTGAGAATTTCATGGGAGCTCAGAAAATATTTGCATGTATTGAAAATTAGCATTCATATTTCCACTACTAGTAATATAGTTTAAGTATAATATTTTTACTTTCTAGCTATCTTACAGGTAAATAAAGTATTGTGACCGTCAAAAAAAGATCTAGCTCGAGATTTTGATGACCCCCAGAATCCGTAAAAATTGTTTTTGAATTTCCGTCTGTCTGTCCGATTTTCTGCTGTACCTCTAACTAGAGCCTAGACTATTTTACCGGTTGGGCTAAAATTTGGTATCTAGGGTTTTCATAGGGTTGCCCCGAGAGATTTTTGGAATTGGATATTTAATCCTAAAATTAAGGGTAGTTAACTGAAGGGCAAAAGAGAAAAAGTCGATTTTCTCAAAATCGGCTCTAACAATTTTGATTAAATTTGATTTCAGAACATTTATAAATATTCCAAACAAAATGGCTACTCTCAATTTTTTGGAAAAAATACTTTAAGGGTGCTGGTCTGATGGGTAAATTATCAATTTTTATCTTGTATTCATAACTTTTTGAAATATTAAATTATCATTACAAATATTTAGTTCTATTTATAATAAAATAATTTATTCAAAGCATATTTATATAAAACCAATAACTATCAAGCCATATGCCAATATATATATATATATATTTTTTATTAACTTTTTGAACACTAAAGATAAAAGTATTGTGACCGTAAACAAAATTATCCTGAAATGTTGATAGATGTCGACATCTCATGACCCCCCAAACCCTAAAAATTGGTTCTTGCAATGCCTTCTGTCTGTGCATCTGTTTAAACTTAAAATTAAGAGTAGTTTTTTAATAAAGGGCTAAAAGAGAAAAAATTATTCCTCCCAAAATCGGCTTTAACAATTTTGATTAAAATTCATATCTAGGCGTGGATTAAGGTTATAAATAAACTGGCTATTTTCATTTTCCCATGAAAATGACTTTTAGGGTACTTTACAAAAGCTGAAATTTCCGTTTCTCCGTAAATATTAGAGATATTAAATATATTATCATTGCAAAATTGTAGTACTATTAAAAATAGAAAACTTTTATATGTAATATATTTTTATTTTCTTAGATACTGGCAAATATACTAATACAATTTTGTGAGCTTTAGTTGTAAAGATATACTACTTGAGTTTTAACGCAATAATTATCCAATGCCATAGAGTAATTAAATATAAGTCTCTCAAAAAGTTTGTTATTTTTCCTTAAACATCTTAGGATAAATATTTGTACAACAAAGATCTATCTCCATTTTAAAATCAATAGTCAATATTAACATTTTTTATTGGTCAAAATTTATAAATGAGGAATTTTATAGATATGCGATGACATGAAGATGTGCAACACCTAATAAAATGTCGAATTGACTAACCGGAAGTCATAATTTTAATACGAAGTGTTGACCCTTTGGGGATCCAATTTTATCTTTTTTTATCGGTCCAAAAATACAAATTAGGACATTAATTTTTTTAAATAAGATTATAAAATTTAAAACAAGAATTTAAATGTTTTACATATATATAATGCAATTTATGCCTGGGTTTGCTGGTGTGATTATATTAATTCCTTTCACATATATTACGAGTTTTGAGTAAAAATCCCCATTTTTAAATAATAGAGCGAGAAAGTCCATGGGGAGTTTCATACCATTTCGATTTTTCTTTTTAATATAAAATATAGATTAGGTATAATATTTTCATATAGTATAAATTTATTATTTACACCCAAATAAAATTCCTCTCCGAGGGCCTGCTACCGCTTTACATTAAACTAAACCCTTCATATTTTTCAAACATTTTCTTCGTACATATTATAGAGGAGGAAATACCAATTAAGTTAATCAGAACCTTATCAATCCACTTAAAATAAACAAATATAAGCTAAAAGGTGAATTTAAAGAAAATGTTCTATAAATAAATGTTCCGCCTACTTAAAAGGGACCTATTTTCCGTTATTTTGTGAATAGCATCTGTGAATCTTTAAAACAATTAAAACAATCCTCAATTATTTGACATTTTATCTTATAACTTTATTCAAAACTGACTTTGTTTCAGGAAGACTAGATAATGGTTTATAAGCATATACTTTGATTTTAAATTGGCGACATTTCTCGCAAAACATCACAAATAAAAGGAACGGAACTCCTCGTGGACTTTCTCGCTCTATTATTTAAAAGTAGATATATTAACTCAAAACTGGTAATATATGTGAAACTACATAATATACACTAGTACTTTCAAGCATAAATCGTACTATACTTACGTAAAACATTTTTTGAGCCCCAGATTTATATTTTATAATTTTATTTTATTTTTGAACCAATAAAGATGATCGATTTTGGGTCCACAAGGGTCAACACTTCATATTAAAATTTCGGCTTCCTTTTAAAATTTTAAAATGGTATTAGGTGTTTCACATCTTCAGGTCATTGCATTTCTTGCTATTCAACTCCTCATTTATGATCTTTGACCAATAAAAAAATGTAAATATTGACTATTGAGTCTAAAATGGAAATATATCATTGCTGTAAACACTTTCTCCTAAGAGGTTAAAAGAAAAATAATAAACTTTTTGAGAGCCTTACTTATATTTGATTACTCTATGGCATTAGAGAATTATTGCGTTAAAAATTAAGTAGTATCTCTTTACAACTTAAGCTGCCAAAATTGTATTAATATATTTTCCAACATCTTAGAAACTATTCTTTTTATAAAAATGTATTATAAAAGTTTTTTATTTTTAATAGTACTACAATTTTGCAATGATAAGTTATTTAGTATCTCAAAGAATAGAAAATAAGGACATTTCCACATCCGTAACTTACCATAAAATTCATTTTCATAGAAAAATGCAAAAATCAATTTTATTTATAATCTTAATCAACCCCTAAATAAGACTTTTAATCAAAATCGTTAGAGCTGAATTGGAGAAAATCGATTTTTTCTCCTTTTTTCTTTTTATCTATACACTCTTAATTTTAGGGTTATACAAGCACACAGACAGACGGCATTGCAAATACCACTTTTAGGGTTCGGGTGGTAGTGAGGCGTCAACTTCCATAAACATTTCACGTTAGATTTTTTTACGGTCGCAATACTTTGCCTTTGGTGGTAGAAAAGTTAATATATAGGCCTATGTATATATATATATATAATTGAGTATAGCTTGAAAGTTATTGGTTTTATAAAAATATGTTTCATATAAATATTTGTATTATAAATAGACCTACATATTTTCGATGATAATTAATTTTTTATCTCAAAGAGTTAGGAGATGATAAATAATAAGAATTTACGCAACAGACTGTAGCCCTTAAAGTCATTTATACAAAATATTAAGACTAGCCATTTTGTTTAGAGTATTTATAGATGTTAATAAATAAAATTTAATCAAAATCGTTGGAGCCGATTCTGAATAAATCGATTTTTCTCTTCTTTCCCTTCAGTAAACTAACCTTAATCTTAGGGTTAGATATCCATTTCCAAAAATCCCTTGGGGCAACCCTATGAAAACCCTAGATACCAAGTTTTAGCCCGATCATTAAAATAGTTTAGGCTCTAGTTGGGGGTACGGATAGACAGGCAGACGGACGTAAATTCAAAAAACACATTTTTTTTATTCGGGGGGTCGTGAGAAGTCAACATTCATCAAAATCTCGAGTTCAATTTTTTTGACGATCACTTAACTTTCTCTACCTGTAAGATAGCGGTAAAATAAAAATCAGTTACTTTATTATATTTATAATTTATAAAGATTGAAATTAAGAGTTTTTAATAATATATATTTATTTCTGATAAATTTAATCTCTATTTTGGTGTGGACAACATTTTTAATGAATAAACAATTTATCATACACTTTTGAATTACAAACTTCATTAGCCACATAGTCTAAGGCATAACTTTAGCAATAGACTATATTGCCCATAGTAGGGAGTTCTGGCTTCGAATCCCAGTCAGGTGTACTGATGGTTGTTAAACTGAATGGTTTTCCACTCTCCCTCCAAGAAAATGCGTGTACACGTTCACAAAATTCAACAATTTTTCATCCCTAGCTTATTAGTGTAACTAGTAAATAGGCTTATAACCTGTCTTAACGCGGTGCTAAATAAAACTTTTAATTTCTGAACACTTGCAACGCTCCTCAGCGCTTCGGTAGACGGACTTCTTAGCTCGGAGAGAGGGAGATAAACAACAGTATATATGAAAATAAGATAAGACTGGTCTGTGGTGGAACCTTGAACTACCGAGTTCACAACTTTCTTTATGCGCAAACAATGAAGGCTAATTACGTATTGGCGCGGCACTAGTTTGCCTCTCCCCTCCCCTTCCCCAGAATAAAATCCAACCCACTCCTCAGTCAACGTACCAAAGAAGGTCACGAGGCTCCAAATCGATTTCCTAGAAATCGACTGTAAACATTCTCAATCGTAAGTCAAATAAAAACGAGAAGGGACATGGTGAGGGGAAATGGAGGGGTGTTGGGAGGCACTGGCTTTACAGTGCGTCACGACAGTCTACGTAAGAAGGGAAATCTGAAGTAGATGGCGAGAAAATTCACTCCTCCGTTCCTATATAATCCGCGAGGTCCTATAGGGATGGTAGGCAAAAGGGTAGTGTTATATTTTTTCATCTCAACTTGAGGATAAAGGGTTGGTGAGTGAAGGGGGACAGAGGGTTAGCTTATAATATTCATCAGCTCAGCACGGATGTGAAAGGGAAGGAAGGACATGCAAGAAGGACGCGTCGCCGCCATGTTGGCGAAAGGATGTTGCTGTAAGAGGGACCTCGTGGGGACCGGCAGCGTGGGTAGCTCCAAGGGGGTGGGAGGTTTTCCGTTGATCCTACAGCGAGCGTCAACTCCATTAAGGTTATGGACTCTTGAGGCTGCACGCGGAACTGAAACTACTAAGTCCATATAGCCCTTGAGTAGGCTACCTTGCTTTCACCCCTGAAGTACTGAACATTTCTTATAAAAATATGTATAGAAAATTGAAGGGGTGGTTTTTTTTGGGCGGATACATAAGGTGAACCCCAAAGGAATGGCTTTCTTAGTAAGAAGGGGTCTTGAAGCTGTGCGATGGTTCATTCTCTTTTTCATGCCACACCCTCTACAACTCTAGTATCTTAGGAACTTCTGTTTTCAAACATGTCCGATATATAGTATGTTAATGCGTGTATTTACTGAATGCATGCTTTATCTCTCAAATACTTTATCCAACTCAATTGTTATCATAAACTATAATATGTTTTGTAAGTCGTATTAATTTAAATGATGAATTAGCTAGCTATTTTTTTATCTTCAAAGTTGTTTTATATTTAATCTATTTAAAAAACATATGTGTACGTACCATTGAATTAAAATATTTTTTATACATAAATAACATTGCTTAAAAGCTGAAACCATTCCTTAAACTGGCTATATAGTTCTACAGTGTACACAATTTATTAATACTATGGGTTAGGAATCTTAGAGGTAAACTTTAGGGTTTAGATATAAATGCACTCCTACTTTAGAGGAGAGAGATATACCTGAATGTGGTCTATGACAACTGGAGGCCGCCATCTGGGCGCCAGGACAACTGGACGTTAAAAATTACTTTTTTTTCTTTCATCTTTTTTACTAACTTTTTTCTAGTATAATGCAATGCACTTTCTTTTAGAATATAAAAATGTGCAATTTTTTTCATACATTCTTCAATTAAAATTAAAAAGTGGTGGGTAAAAACTAAAAATTAACTTTTTTTTACCTATAACTAATCATATTTTTCAGCGCAGCATCATATATTTTTCAATTACGTAAATATTAATTTTTTGTGTTGTTTAAAAAAATCTTAGTAGAGGAAACTTAATTAACTCATATTTATAAAGTTAACCCAACATAACCAACCAAACTTAGCTATTGCAATGCATTAATACAAGACAAAGAACATTTAAATAAAATATGACTATGCGCATAATCAAAGAGTGCATATTTGGCTTTTACTCATCACTTTTTAATTAAAAAGAAAAAAGTGCAATACGCTATGCTAAAAAAAAGTGATTTTTTTTAAATAAAAAATGTGGGGTTACTTTTGGCGCCCAGTTGATGGGGCTCAGATGACGGCGCCCAGTTTTTCGGATCTGACCTGAATGGGTTTCCATATGGCTCACCATCACCGAAAAACTAGCCCAGATGAACTTAATAGATTCAAGTCCGAGTTATTATTGGCGTGGGTCTTTCAACTAACAGAAACAGTTTGATTATTCTTGATTATTATTGTATATCCAAGTTCTTAGAGTTTGGGGTTGGGAGGTTATTTGGTTTGAGAAAGTACATTCTGTTTGCCCTGAAAGGGAATAGTCTTACTTTGACTGATTACAATATGACCCTATCTTATAGCTATTACATAGCTATTTCAGTCCATATGAGGCTAGACGAAGAATACATAAAAAAAAAGCTTGGTTGTGTCGGCCCACAAGCAAGTTATTTCTACCGAGTAGCCACGACTGGTTGGGTAAGATAGTTTCAACATTTACGGAAAGCAGGTGTCAATTGGCTGGCAACTACAACCGGAGCCGATTTCTTTATTCGAGTAGCTCCTCAGTTGTACTCATGACCCCGTTAGAGACCCACTGCTTCACAGAAATATCTAAAAGAGGCGGGGATCAAACCTTGGACGGACGTCTGGATCTGTGGCCAGGAGCTCTGACCACTAGACCACAGAAGTGGTCATCCTAAGGATACATGCATACAGTAGCCCCATGGCTTCTTTGGTGCTGACTGACAGCTCAAAGTTGACTTCTGACAGTCAACATTTAGGTATATACCTAAATTTTGACCGTCAGAAGTGACATCTGCTAAACACATGTTTTTGAAGATCATATGGTTCGGCGTGGGGATACATAATTCGGTCTGATAGCTTTTCAAAGCTGTCAGTCAGCACCAAAAGCCATAGGGCTACTGTACTAGTACTAGATTTAATCTAAATTTCGTACATGCATATAGTTTCAAGAGAACATATTATCTTCATGAATAATTCAATATAGCCAATCACCATCGCGAAAATGACCATTTCTGTCAAAACTGTTGGTAATAAAATGTAAAATCAGTTATTAAACATTACTTACCATTGTTATAATAGCTCTGGAACGTATATACATTACATATACAAAGAATTAAACTAATTTTCTAATTTGGAAGTAGCTTGATATTGGTGAAGCTAAGCCAATTCCAATTAGGAAATCAGTTTCTTTCCTTGTATGTATAAAATATATCTCCTTATCACAATTACTAGGAACATTATTGAAAGAATACTACATTATTTACTCAGAGGCCTATAACAAAACTTGAGATTTGGCACCTTTGTATCATTATTTGATGGAATATTCCAGCAGTTAATACGGCGTTCTCGTCTAGTTGGGGATCTATTTAATATTTTTTACTCTTTAAAGTGGTCTTGTTCTGTTTTCGTAAATATGAATTATAATAAATGATTAAGCGTTTAAATGTTTTTATTTGCTTGGATCAATATCAGATAGCTGGTACGAAAGCTAGGTCCTCATCACTTCCATAGTTTATTTTATATTGCCTAAACTATGCAAGATAAATTATTACTTTGTACAACAAGTGAAATATAAATTTAAGTCAATGCCAATGTTTCTCATTTCCTATGTTAATTTTTTTTAAGTGTAGCTTAAGATTTTTTATAGCTTGAAACATTGTATTCTTAATAAATATTTTGATGTTGCTATGGGGTTGGGACGGAACAACAGAACAATTGAATGGAAGTGGTTTTTGGGTTGGAAAAAGAAATAAAATAATTATGGAGATTGATGAGAAGAAAAACTTTGCTAAAAAAAAAGTTAAAATATTTCAGTCGAAGTGAAAAGTAAAAGTTTAACTTTAAAATATATATATTTATATTGTTGAAGAAAATTCGAAAGACAAGAATCAAGAGGAGCGTTTGTAGATTAGTATAAACCTATTTACATATTATATTGGTAAGCCATTATGTTTGTTTGACTTTATATGATTTAATTATCCACCATCATGACTTTGATATAACTAATTATTATAATTGTAAGGAATATTGACTTATCACTTAGGCCTATATTATTACTGAACATCAACCAAACTTTAATTTTATTAAGCTGAATATTTCTTTTGATAGTTAAAACCCTGTCATTTGTACAATATTTGAATGTATTAATGATCATTAAAAATAATTTAATAATATTAATAGGAGGGTACTTAATTCTATGCTCAGCGTGTGTGTTTCATATGTTGTTTCCATTTGTAATAACAGTCAATTGTATTAATGTCATCCATTTCGATTTAGTAAAATATACTAACCCATTCCACGATACTCACCATTATCTGTTGGAATCAAATTCATTAAAAAAAGAAAATTGAGTTATTCATCATGGCTCGGGTTAATATTATATGCATCTGGAGGTCCCGAGATTGGGGAACGTCTCTACGACCGTCCAAATTTTTAATTCCATGAGTTTATCAGACAATTCTATATCACCTGCTAAAAAAAAAGTATCTCGCAAACTCAAACTCAAAATATAAATATAAAGGATATAATCCTAAATGTATTAAATATAATTGTAGCTTGCAAAAAATTGATTTCAATCAAACTCTGTCCACACATAGTATTTTATATAGACATTATGTATAGATAATCCATAATTTTATTTTTTGAGAAATATTTAAAAAATATGATTGTTCAAACCATTTAAATGTTTAAATACTTTAGTAACTATCCGAGAACCTTGATTCATAGGTCTAACTGTCTAGTAACGTAGGCTTGTTAAAGGAGGGTACATAACTAAACATTCTTCACTTGAAATTATAAAATGAAAATTATTTCGTACTAAAATAATAACAGGAATCATATAATGGTGGAAACTATTTCATGAGTCTTATAAAAATGTCATCTTGGTCATTTATGCATTGTTTCAAATTGTATCCTTAATTTTTGAAATAGAAACAATTCACTGTTTCGTTTGCAATACTAAGTCTATTCCATTTGAAATTGACACCGGGAAGCACGCATCCCCTCACCGCCTAATTAACGATGTTGTTCCCACGAGTATTTAATCTATACTTTAAAATCTAAAAGGTTAAATTTTGATTGAGTACAATCCAAGTATTGAGATGTTTGACTTAAGCAAAATATACGTAAATTTCCGGTTAAATTTTGAAAAAGCTTGTTTCAAATGTGTATCAATTATACTGCATTTTATTACTGTGTGAATTATTAATTTTATGGATACCTTAACCAAGTATGGATTTTTACAATCGTTCATATTGGGAGAGAATGGGAAATCCAAAATTAAGGTGAGTTAGCTTCCCCTAAATGCAACCTTCTTCATCCTTAACTCACTAGCGTAATTAGCGGACATGCCTATAACCAGAATGTGCATTAAGACGCGCTGCTAAAAATACAAGCTAGAATTCCATAAAGTTAATAAACGTTTTATAAGATATGTATTTTTTAATACTAAAATGATTTTTTTAAATATAATTGACATCCACTATTTGCTATTGCGCAAGTCATAAGTATTGGCTATAGTCACTTGAATGATATGGTTATTTATTGATATTTTTAATAAGGAAGGAGTGCACGGGATACAATGCTTATGGATATTTGAACTTGATTGGTTTGATCCTTATTAATTTAATTCTGTATTATATATAGTTTGAGCTCTAGATCCAAATATAAATGTACATTTGCTAAAAAGATTATTTTCATACATTCCCAAGAGTTTGTACTTGACTATAAAAACCTTGTATAAACTTGGATCATCAAAAAATGTATCATATATTGTTATATTCCCAAACAGTATTTTTATTTTGACACACATGATGAGGAAATATTTATTGTATGTGTAGGTCTATCTGAACTACTTCAGCATTATGCAAGAAGACTTCCTCTATTTGCTATTGCGCAAGTTTTACCGCACAATAAGCGCTTCTAGACCAATACTAACACAGATCCTTGGTTCCATGCGCCAGTTTGATG
>CABFOW010002050.1:33274-46715 GCA_902141385.1 Timema californicum | reverse complement strand
GGGGGAGGGGTAGTGGGGGGACTGACGAATAAACAATAGGGATGGTCTAATATAGGCACATTCATGTATGAAGGGACAATTTTGATCAGTCAAGGATCCAGTTATTGATTTTATGACAATGTTGCTTGGTTTGAATGTATTTTTGAATGGTATGGCTACGTAAAAATAGGACTATCTTTTTACGCGTGTTATAAAATGATACTTAAAAACATATGCAGCCTATGTATGAGATTCGGTATAGTAATATAGCCTACACTTTCTTCTTTTAGTGATGTTAGGAACAAATTCATAGCTCGTTAAACTTTACACATACACTCTAGCTGCTTTTAGTATGAAATTATGTACAAATGTGTTAGGGCATACCTTTAAATCGTTCTCTAGAAGATAGATTCTACAAGATATTGTAATTAATGTATATAAGTTCGTTCTTTGGTTAGGGTATTTATAATAGTTTTTAATTCATGTTTATGGGGTGTCCTTCATATTATCTAGACACAATTTATAATTATATGTATGTTGTGCAGAATAGCTAAAGTCAGTTTGAAAGCCGTATCTTTACTTGATTTTTTTTCTCCTCAAAGTACACACACACTGTTATGCTTTTTTAAGAGATTTTATCAAATATTTTAAAATCTAAAAAAATATATTCATATAAGATTTATTATTTCTTTGGTAAATACATTACATATTTTGTAGGGCTTAGTTATTTAAATGTATCCAAAAATATAGTAATGCAGCTAAAAACCAGTTCTGACGATTTCTATAATTATGTTTTTTTGTATTTACTTGGAATATTTATATTTTAAATATATTAAAATACATTAATTTGTATATCTTGTGCGTTCATTTTATTTTCTTGAAACGGAAACTAACATTTGCATTTTTACAACTTTAGTCAAAAACATTCTATGAGTTGGTTTTTATAAGAAAATTGTTTTTACATGGAATATAAATAATCATCTCTGCCTTAAAAAGAAAATGTCAGAAGTCTTCATGACTTTCAGATTGTAATATATTTTTTGTTTGAAAAAAAAATTGTATATGTAAATTATCCATCAAAGGCAAACGTATCATCCCTTCTTTTCATTCTCTTGTAAGTTACCATTCATAATACAAGTGACGACAAACACTTCTCTATAAAATTGTTGTAACTGAAAAAGGAGAGAATGTATACATTTTCATCTTGTTTTATTTCTCTCTCCAAAGCGTGCACAAATTGCAAGGGTTAAAAGTGTGGGGGTGGGTTAGAACTTCTCCCCCAATTTTCCTACCTTGCCCTAAAGGCAAGAGAACGGATTCGCTTCAGTGGCGTTTTAGGCCTGCTTGTAATCTTACGCCGAGCACCCCAGACTCAGGATTGAGAGAGGGTTGGAAGGTTAAAGGAGGTTGGGGAGGGGGGGTTAGAGGGTTGGGGTAAGATAGACTAAAGGGTGGCGTCCAGAGAGAGAGAAAGTGTTTCAGGAGGGTAACTGGGCTAGAAGGGGTTGAGACGAGGAATTCCGCTCATTAGAAGAACACGTAATTAAAAAAGTCGCCGCCGTATCTCTAGTGATGAAAAAAAATGGGGGGGAAAAAATCGCGTAGAAAAAAGACACCTTTTTAGATTCGAGGAAAAATGGGTAAGATAGCAAAAGACAAAAATATTTTGGAGTGTGTGTCTTTGTTCTTTTGTACTTTGCGTTTGTTCGTGTGTTATTATTTTTTTATTTAATGCTGCATTTAACCTCTTTTATATGTTTGTGTATAAATATGACACCCTGTTAAAATAGTTTTGATATCTTAAGTCTTGGTGGGAAATAACTTGTTTTGCATAAATAAAACAAATATATAGATAAATTAGGGTAATACAAACAATTTTATTTGTATCTATATTATTGTAATTATAATGGGGATTATAAGGAACTATTATTATTATAATCATTAATAATTATCTTAAAAATTTTGATCAAGAGTTAATAATTAATTGTGGCAACTCTAATAACTTTTTAAATACGTTTCCTCAGTCAAAATAGTTGGATAGTTAGTATCCCTCTGGTTGTCGTTGATCGAGTGGTCAGGTTTCGAATCTCAGCTGAGTGGACTAATGGTGATTTAAAATATATCATTTTATATGTGTAATTTAAATACTCTTTACAATTAAATGTGGTTACAACCCCACTTTGATTGGATAGTTGATTAATCTTATTTGAACATACAAGTATTTGAATATTTCTGTATTTAAATAATATCCTTATTAAATAAATGTGTATTATTTTAATTTGTTTTTTATATATATTTTTTAAAATTTTTGTCGCACGTTTTATCACAAGATCTACAACTATTTAATTTAAGAGTTAATTGAATTAATTTTAAAGATACTTATTATTATTATTATTATTATTATTATTATTATTATTAGCACCATGTCTTACTACCCGTTCGTGTTGTACGCACTTACGCTAATGTGTAATGGTAGGGTAATTGTGAGATGAAATGGAGGACCTACAGTTTAACGTGGAATCCGAACCATGGTGGAGGCCTGGCATTCCCCACATTCACAAGATGTCTTGTCAGAGGTGAAGGAAGGGTTTGGTAATCAAATAAATCTGTGCCGGGACCGAGGATTGAACCCCGGCCGCCAGCATAGAAGTCTGACACCTTACCCCTAGACCGCCAGGTCACTAAAATATACTTGACCATACAATAAATAAGATTTACTGTGTAAAATATCTAGCTCATACCAGAGAGTAAGGAGTGAGCATCAAGATCTAGAGTCAAATTAAGGTACACAATTAGGGAGGCAAGCTCATCCCGATATTGTCAAAGATTTTAGGACAAATAAAAATACTTTTATTGATAAGTAGCTAGCCATATCTATTTTTTAAATGTAAATTTACATTACTAAAAATTCTAAACACTTTTATCAAGGTAAGTAAGATATTTTCATTTATTTCAAAAGTTTCTCTAGAAAATATAAATATAATATCAAGTATATTTTAAAAAATCTTATTTTTTCAGTGAAATTCACTTGACATATTTAGGCAACATGTACAGCTATTTAAGTAGCATATCAGCTTTTCTTGTTGACTCTGAACATTTTATTTAACCAGTATTCGTTATCTTTCAATAAAAAAATATCCTGCTATGGCGGAAGTAAATCTAATTCAACATCGGTTCAATTTACGGCGTCCATCAGCATTTCTCTCAGTCACATCAAATTTACTGAACATCTCATTCTCTTTGTGTTCTTTAATCCTTCTCTTTATGTCTACCTTTCAATCTCTTTCCTAGTATTTCTTTTGTTTTTATCTTTTGCCTCTATTTTTGTTGTAAGCCCAGAGGAAAGTATCCGTGAAATTAAAACGAACATTCCATCCAGGCAAAAAGGCATCAGATCGAAATATATTTATTGATTCAATGCCTTACCGTTCTTCATTTCTACACCATTACCTTGAGTTTCGTAGTGATTTTTTTCAGATCTGAGATTTAAGGAACTTCTCTTTAATTGGTATAGTATCTAATTAAGTTATTTTAAAGGAACTTTCACTTAGAAATTGTCTACAAACCTAGCCTTTAGATATAAAATTACCTACAATTACTTGTATGTTAATAATCAAAGCAATATAATGCTTTGGCTTACAAGTTGAACGGATAAAGTTAGTTTTAAGAACTGTAATAACTTTTTTTTTTTCTAGTGGCTATCTGCAGCACATTTTTAACTTGAAGACATTATCCATGACTTTTTAAAGGGCATGTCTATCGATTCATTATTTAAAATTCAGGGCACGGGTTGTCATGAAACTGGTGATTGTGCGTTTTTTAGAAGCATTCTAGTAGCTGTCACCCTGATATAGGTTGTTTATGCTATATATGTTTCAGAACAGTCATGCGGGTAGTATCTATAAACTTTTAAGGATTAAATAAAGCTATTGCACTTATGATTGTATTAATATCTAGGTACTTTTATTGTCGTGTGGATGTTTTTTTTTGTTATAAAGAATTGACTAGTTGCAATCACCTTAAGATGGGGATGCAGGGAATGCAAGAACAGGTAAGTGTTTTTGCAGGGTTTATGACAAAACCATATTATTGGTAAAAATAAATCAAGCATTGCTTTCATTCAAACAAAAGAGCTTAATTTTTTCCACGTGGTGATATCAACCATTGTTTAGTAGTTATCATGGAAATAGTGGTACTTACTATCTAACAAACTATTAAATTGAAGAAAAAAAGTTTTAATTATAGAAAAAGTTTTGCTATAAAAATTGGATAAACGCATACCTTTCCTCGCGTTACTTACATAGTCACCTTAATACAAGGTATTATTACACATCTTTTCCTGAAAAAAGAAGAAGAATTTGTTCACTCTCAATTTATATTAAAGTAGATATCCTAAGGCTAAACCTATAGCTGCTAAATGTTATATAATGCTGTGATGTTAATATAATTGTATCCCTTTTAACGGTATCAAAGTGTCTTACAACATATTGCAGATTTGAAATCGTATGATATTCTAGTGTATTTAAGGGTCACGTCATTTTTTTTTCTATTTTCTAATTTATTTATTTATATATTTTGTTAACCTCCTTAAATTAATTTTGTAACAAAATAATAATAGCCTTTAGGAAGAAAATAAACGTTGTATTGGACACATTTATTATTCTGTATGCGTATAGCCTGAAGGTGTAGCAAGACTCCGTGATAAAATAAAAATATATGAAATTAGAAGTGGATGATCCAAAAATTTAAGAGATAAATTCCACGTATTTTAGAAATAGCTCTTATTTTGTCAATATTTTAAACCAAAAAACTCCTGAAAATAAAACACCGTTATTATCATGCCTATATATTAGAAAAATCTCTTAAGGTCTTTCCACAACATACACAAGGGAGTATATATCGAGGGATTTAATATATTTTAACTTTCTCTCGACACCTCAGAGAGAAAGTATTGTGATCGTCGAAAAAATTGAACTCGATATTTTGATAAATGTTGACGATTCGTGACCCCCTCCCTGAAACCGAAAAAGTTGTTTTCGCAATGCCATCTGTCTGTACCTCAAGCTAGAGCCGATGCTATTTTATCAATTGGGCTAAAACTTGGTCTCTGGGATTTTCATTCGGTTTCCTCAAGGGCTTTTCGGAATTAGATATCTAACTATAAAATTAAGGGTGGTTAACTAAAGGGAAAAAAGAGAACAAATTGATTTTCTCTAAATTCATATTAGGAACAATTTTCCAATTTTCATAATTTCTCTGCAACTATTTGAGATACAAAATAACTTTGAAAAATTGTGAGACTATTAAAGATAAAAAGCTTTTATTTGAAATATTTTTATAAAACCAATTATTTCTGAGCTATTAGAAAAATATATAATATTTTAACTAAGCTATTTGAAAATTAATTTAATTCTTATGTTCCTTGGTATCTAAAGATGTATCTTTTTTCTCATTTTTTCTATTACGGCGTTATTATTTTATAATGCCATAGAGTAAGTAATTAATAGTGTATATAACTTAATTTATAATATTTGGTGTAGTATTTTTATTACAGTATATTTCGTTTCACATTACCAACGAGTTTTTTTTTAGTAAATGTCTATTTTAAGATAAAAGTAAGATAAATTTAGTGCGGCTCACCGTACTATTTATGATAATCATATGAAATCAAATCATTGCTTACAATTGATAACGACACAAAAAAGTATAAAAAACCAACGGGCCTTTTAAGATTATTACAACTATTTCCCGCTTTGATGGCCACATGGTCTAAAAAGCGCTACACTCGCAGGGCACTATACTACTGATTACGGAGAGATTAAGGTTCAATTCTCAGTTGAGTGTAATAAGGAGGTTTCTCCGAAAGAGTATTCTAATCTCTCAATGCAAATGCGGATTCACTTCCTTTAAATGTAACATCCCTAAGCCCTTAAACCTTTAGCGTGATTAGTACATAAGTTTATAACCTGAACGCCAATACGAAGCAGTGTTAAAAATATTACTATTCTACTATTAAAATATACATTTAAGTCAAAAGTATACACACATTTACTTTTACTTTATTTTAAAATATTAGGAACACTTAAAAAATCCTAAACAATAAGTTTTAGGGATCTAGTTTATAAATATAATTCTAAAGTGATATTTAAACTAAAGTAAATATGTTGGAAAACAATTCCTTAATAAACTATTTAAATTTCATGTAAACGCCACATCATTCCGTTTAAAAAAAGAGTTAAATAGACAATTTTTAATATATGGTAAATAAATATATATATATATAAACCGGTTATTTAATTTAAAGCTTAATTGAAGCATGAAAATTTTTCCATGTTTCAAATTGTAGGGTAGCTGTTCAATTACCTACCAAACTATTTTATAATTCATTCTCCACGCCATCAATGGTAGGTACGGGGGATTAAGATGACACATAAAATAGTACTGTTGTAATGGAGTTGACCTTGAAATGGTATATATATGAATGAAAATAGTTTGGACACAAATTTAAAAAAAACTGTCAACTCATGCAAAGATTTTCTTGGATATTCATATAGCTAATAACTAAATTGACTTAAACTTGAAGGCTATCGGTTAGGTAGGTCATATAGCTATAATTTTGGTGTTGCTATATTTGCCCAAAGTCTTATCTTACCAATTAATATAAGGATTGTTAATATCAATTGTATGTTTTTTGTAACTAATTTACAAACATGTTTTTAGCTGGAAATGATTTGAATTTGAACATTTATACATCATATTTTAACATTTGTTGAAATAAAATAAAATTTTAACATTCGATCTGTTTGCTTTTTCAGTTATTATTTCAAGATATTATTTATTATTTAAAAAATGTATACCTATTTAATTTTAGGGAAATACAACAATTACTGAACAGTGATAAAAAATTCTTCAAAAACTCAAGTCAAATATTTAATTGATTTAAAATACAATGTTACGAATTTTAGCCAAGCGAATACGCATACTCCACTTAAAATATTCTCGTTTCTACATTAAACTTCTTGCATAAATAATTATTGCTTTGACATTTTATAAATGACTATCATTTATTCCCTTAGAAATTCCCCTTTAGGTGCATCCACGGTGATCTCTACAGTAGGAAAGTGCGCATGCTCCCTCCGTGTCTCCTCTACCCTCTACCCTCTCTACCTCCTTCCAAACGCTGGGGAGGGTGTAGCCTGGTTGCCATGGAGATCTCCACTGTGTGGACCGACCCTAGCAACGACCTAGTGAAGGGAGGAGGGAAATAAATCCATATTCCAATCCGCGCACCGCGCCACTAGCAACAAACCATTACAAGGAGAAAGAGAGAGAGAGTGAGGAAAAGTGAGAGAGTGGGTAGGGGAGGTAGAAATATGTGCTCTCCAAGCACACGCAACGACCACTTGTTGTGTAAGGTACAGACATGCCAACAAAACACTGGATAGCTACCTGTTGTCGCTTTTTACAATCAAATAAACCATTCCTAACTATGTTTAGCAGAAATCTAATCAATATGCTTAGATGTGGGAGTGTAGGGAACACAAGTTAGGTAATTTTTACAGTTTTTATATCAAAACATATCTTAACCAAAATAGATAAATTAATTCTCTAGTAGAAACATAGTTGGGTTGGCTACTTATGGCGAACTCGGCAACTGTTGTTGAAAATCTGTCAGCGTGTCATGGAATTTAATCACGGCTTTTTCTTTTCATTAGAAAAGTTTGTCCACCATTGCCACTATGCTCATGAAATATATTTTAGAACTGTTGATATCAGTATGTGAATAAAATTAATTTTTTCACCGAAACATTTTTTTTTTTACCAAAAATAAGTAGTGTCATAAGAAACTGAAAAAACCATTCCCTTAACTTACATTAAAACACATATAATTTTATCCTCACCAGTGGTTTCATGATCTAGCGCGTTAAGCTCGTGATGGTCTGGATAGCCAATTATGGGTGATCGGGGTTCAAATACCGGTCGTGGTTACTGAGGGTGTTTTTTCCTAAATGGTTTAGTACTCTTCCTACACATAAATGTGGGTGCATTTACACATAGATGATACCTTTATCACCCCTATTCCATTAGAGTATAAAAGTGAAGGTACAATCAAAACAGATCATAAAATCCTGTGAAAAAAACAACTGAAATTTGGACTGAAGATAAAATGTATGCTACTCAGAAGGATTCATATTATTATATTTGACAATTGTTAACTCAGATATCTTCCTATGAGTTGGTAAATTTTTATAATGCAAAAAAAGTGTTTTAATTTCTTGTAATACGATTCAATGTCAGTTAAACAGTTGCTTCAGGATTCTAATAGGCCCTACGCGTCTCCCTATCTACTAATACATTTAATATAGAAAATATTTTATATAAACCCATCAAAAATCCATATATAAAATGGCATATGTTTGTATCAGTATTAATATGTGTAATTATGTGTTATACAATTACTCAAAATAGAATTTTAATCGAGATAAGTTATTTAAGTAGAGTTTTCAATAGTGTTTATCTTGTATAAGGGGCTTAAATTTAATCACTAGTAATTCAAAATTTAAAATATAAAATACTCGGTTTAGTTGTAGACACAAACACTAGCACCATTGATTTAAATAGCATATAGCATAGTTTCACTACATAATTCATCTAGGAATGTTGTAATTGAATGCATCGTTGAATTAAAATTCATGATCATTCCTAACGAAATAATTTATGGCCGTTATAAATAATAGACAAAGATAGTGACAATAAAGCATTACCCAAACTGCTAACTAATATTTATCAAACAAGAACTGAACCAATTTTTCCGAGTGATAATCAAACCAGGGGTATAAAGATAAGTAAGAAGATAAGTAAAAAGTTACTTTATAGACCGAACTATACTGTCACAATACATGATTATTGAGAGTTAATTTACAACTAACTTATCTCCCGTGCTTAAAGTGACAGGACCTTCAGTTCAGAAATTAATAATAAAGCAACAATTGGTGGTAGAATATATTTTGGTGAAGATATTTATTTTAAACATTTTAAAAACAATGGTTAGTTACAAATACAAAGGGATGAGCATTTATTTAAAAGTTGTACTTCCCTTGAAACTATTTGGAATGTCCTTGGTTTGGAATACCCTTGAAATTAAATGCCTCTATAGGCTATTTCAAGTAACTTACTCTGGATTAAAAAAATGGATGCCTATAAAGCTTCTAGTAGTTTCAATTACGTTAAGAAATGACAACAATGGCACAGGAATTTAGATCAGGACTTTTGAGAATCAAATAGGCAAAGGTATTATATTTGTTTTAGTGAGTAATTACTCGCATCTACATATCATATTATGAAAATTTAAAAATGAAATTTGGACACGGGAATCGCAGTATCATATCGGGTTCGATTCTTGTGTCAAGGTATTATTTTTCAATTTTTATAATCAGAACTTTGGGATTGTTTGGGTTTGATTCCCTTTTCAATAATATCGTATTTCACTCAATTGAATTTGATCCAGTTATCGAAGCGTATTCTGTGGACAATAATCACTTATAGATTTGTGATAATTTCCAGATTTGTAATTCATATTTGTTTTTAATCGTGATGAGAGTTTAGTGAAAACTTCCCCCAAACACGACCAAGTAATTATTTCATACATTAGTTTGTGCCACGGGTTTTACTACCTGCCCGGACTATCCGCGATTTGCGCAACGGTACACAGCAAGGCCAATGTGTGAAATACCCAGGAGGAAAACTTTAACAAATTTCCAGAAGCAGCAAATTCTTTCCACATGAGACTAATACAACCATTCTCCAGAGACCCCATCCCCCATCACAACTAAATGTAAATATCTACTTGAGCACAATTTTTATTTTCACTAATATAATTTATAATGCATATTTAAGTTTTTGTAAGGAACACAAAAAAACAAAACATGTTAGTTTAAATACTAAACTTGTATTTAATATTTTAAAAGTTTAAGTAAGCCTTACCCAACTCGGTGACGTAGTTAGCTAGTATTGAATTTAAATCAAAGCTATCTTAAGACTAGTGGTGTGAATTCTCGCTCATGTACTAAGGTTTTAAATATCAGCCGTGTGACTTTTTCTTTTTTCTTAATATTTATTCTGGCTATACGCCTAAATAGTGATTACGCTACTAGGTTAGAAATAATTAATGTTGAATTTGGAGGACGTATACCCTAATTTATGGAGAGGAAGGGTAAAAAACAATTTTGGAAAACCACCCTCAGTACACCCGACTGTGATTCAATCCCCTATATTTCCGCCATCGGCAGTCCAGTCTGAAGTGGGTAACATTTTATTCAATTACGAATAATACACCTCCTTCCCAAATGAATTCTTGTATTTTCCTTAAACCCGACTCTTATTATTTTTATTTTACATATAAGTTTACATATATCTAGAGCGAGTATTAGGATGCAGAGAAAAAAGTATAAGTTGCCAATCCTACCGATTATAAAGATTCACAATCCTAAATGTATATGGAAATAATTGAAACTGCATTGTTTTTAAAACACGAGTTTGCGTAGTTAAAAAATTAATGGATTGACGAATGGTACAAAATAGAGTTTAAAGGAATGATATATTGTTTAACTAATAATGCGAGCAACCTTGTTATTGTGCGAGTTGAATCTTTGTTGAACTGCGCATGTTCAACAGCAAGGATAATATTAGTAGGCAGGCACAGCCCTGAGCGCTGTACTTCCAGTGCTAAGCAACCACTTGTTGGGCTTAGTTTATAGTCTTATCCACAGACAAATAGAACACTCACTAAAATATAATACATGGAAGCTGATACACTAATAGCCTATTTTAGCATCAGATTATTCAATCACTTTCATCAACGCTAATTTATATTTTACACTAGTTGGGTTGGAATAAGGATGGTATAATTTAGAGGAAATATACTAACATTCGCGTAAAGGAAGAGTGGGAAATAGTTTAGAAACAAACACCTCAGTACACCCGATCAGAATTTTAGCCTTGATCATACCATCACAGGAAACTGGACTAGACAGTATCAACATCTTTTTCCCCGAGTCCACTGGTGAGGCTAAGATCAATGTAGTTTTAAAGATAGAATACGTGTTTATAAAATTGATCTAGATTCTACAGATAAGCACCATTAGAACGCATATTTACATATCGATTAACTAAAAATAGCCAGGTCTCCACCATGGTTCGGATTCCACGTTAAACTGTAGGTCCTCCATTTCATCTCACAATCACCCTACCATTACACATTAGCGTAAGTGCGTATAGCCCGAACGGATAGTAAGACGTGGTGCTAATAATAATAATAATAATAATAATAATAATAATAATAATATAATAATAATAATAACTAAAAATACAAATTTAATAATGCATTTCCAAAAGTTTTAGTTATGTAGCATATTTGATCTGTAGTTTACTGAATAATTATGTAATAGAGTAATGACACCCTTCAGTGGCCAAATGATCTAAGGCGTCCCCATCGTGCTAGACTGGCCTGCTGTTGACGAGGAGATTGGGGTTAGAATCTCAGTCGGGCTTACTGAGGGCGGTTTTTCCTAAATGGTTCCATGCTCACCTTCCATACAAATGCTGGTTGATTACATCCAAAATGCTTCCTTCCCCATCCTTATCTTATTTTAGTAATCATTATATATGCTTAAGGCCTTAAAAGGTAGATAGACGCGGCGATTTAAAAAAAATGAGTTTTTAGAGAGGAGAAACCTTTACAGATTCTTGGCCAAGAAGGTTGCTGTCGGAACTATTTCAACTGCTGGTACTTGTTCACTTATAGTTTTTTTTTCCTCTTTCTATATATCGTTTGTGTCAGTTTTCCCTTAGCACATCGTACCAACATTGTGCGATAGCATATCTATAATAATAAACACGTGTATACAACCAAGTTTTAGCTATATTGATTTTGTGGCACCACAACGAACGAAAAGGAAAGGGAAATTTCAGATAATGTACACTTTCTTAGAAATAAAAGCTAATTATTTGTAATGTGCCTTCACAATGTATCAGGTTTCACGTTCATCTGTCCTAAAGTGCCCCCACAACGTATATCCAGTAGCCCACCGCTTCACTCTTAATGTGTGTTATTTCACTCTTAGTGTGTCTAATCAAGGCTTTCCCTATTTCAAGACAGGTTTGACCTTCCAGGGTATCGGTATGTGTGATAATCCCAGATGACAATATACAATAGTGTAGATATTTTACATGAAGTTTATTAATTTCTTCTGGGTAAACTTTAATCAGGGCGACCCCACACTAATAACTCTGTTATATTTTAATTCAAATATTAGAAAATTAACTAACATATTCTAGAGCACATAATTTATCACAATTTGAACCACAAATTAACTCAGTCCAGGACAATTTAAATACATACACAGCGTATTTTGTATAAATTATTATTTTTAAACCTGAAAACTGAAGATACAAGACTCCTTTGCAGGCCAAGACATCAATGAAAGGATTTAAATAGATAGGAAGGAGGCTGGGTGTCATTTTTAGGATTAGATGGAGGTGTTTCGGTACAGAATTGATTGGCGGTGAGCTTACATTCTGAAAGTTATGAACTTTCGAGTTATTTAAGACCTGAGAGTTAATTATTAGCACTTACTTGTAGACTTAAAAAGCAAATATTTGTGATCCATTATACAGATACAGAAATCAAACCAAGAATTATTTTAAGACTATTCCTGCACGGACATACTCTCTGGCTTATCATGTATCTGAATTAGTTTTCGTTTAGTTGTGATTGCATGGATTAAGTTATTTTATTTGAGTGATTTAAAATGTCATTTTATAAATTTACATACTAAATAAATTATTTACAAACTATCTTACACCTTCGAAATGCGCAGGATTAATAGTAGATATCTTCCTCATAGCTGTGCTGAATATAACCAGGGTCACTTAAATTTGTTGTTTTCATTCATATAAGCTTGGTAACGGGCTTAAGCTAGATTTCAACGGAGCGTATAGCTTTACACGATAATTAAATCACACATTTCTATGTGTACGTAGTATGTTTATATATTTTGAAGCTCAGAAGTAATAATACAGAGACACATTTTCAAATAAAGGGCCTTTTCTGACCACTTGTCAAAAGTCAAGGAATGTTATCTCAAGCTTTCACTTTTGATAGCTATCTCAGTACCCATAAAATACTACTAGTAGTATATTACAATATTTTGAATTTTGGTCTCCAAAGAATATATGTTTTTATTTCTTTAAAAGGCCCTTTCAATGAATATTGGACTGTACCACAACTGCTCCCTGTGCTGCAACTTGTTCTATACGACCCCGAGCATGTGACAGGTTTCTCTGATCCAAGGACCAAACCCCATACCCTCCCCCCACCTACATTTCCTTCCCTCATCCCAAGTCTCATTTTGTACCCCATTTGATCACCCCCCCTCAACTGTTTCCCCACCTGGCATGTGTC
>CABFOW010002050.1:0-33261 GCA_902141385.1 Timema californicum | reverse complement strand
CCCCCCCTCAACTGTTTCCCCCCCCCCCGAGACTGTGTGTGAACTGGTCAAGCTGGTCGCTTTTCGGCCTACCACTAAAGGTTTCTCTTATGACCGCAGCGACTCTGTTTCACCCG
Source organism: Timema californicum (assembly GCA_902141385.1). Classification (NCBI taxonomy): domain Eukaryota; kingdom Metazoa; phylum Arthropoda; class Insecta; order Phasmatodea; family Timematidae; genus Timema; species Timema californicum. Next base: position 33,145 of record CABFOW010002050.1, on the reverse strand, counting down.
CATACATCCCCCTCCCCCTTTCTCTCTTTATTCTCCTCTCTCGTTGCATTATATTTTTCTCGGGGGAATGGAGGAGGAGGAGGGAGGTGGCGAGGGTGCGTAGGGCTTCTTCCATAGAAACTTGTAGTTCCACTGGGAGAGCTCTTATAAGAGCGTGTTCAATCTCTTTGGTTCATTGCTTGATTTTTATTAATCTGCGCCTTTTCCCCCCCTATTTGCTTGTTCTTGATTAATTTCTAGAAATATTATTGAACCAGAACTAGTAGAATTTCTTTCCTTTTTCTCATTTGAAAATACATTTTTTCCCCCTCTTCTTGGTGCTATGAAACGATATCGTGGTCTCTTTTTATTCAATTCTTAATTTATATTGTTATTGTAAAGAACAAATATAGACATTGGATGAAATAGTTTATTCTGGTCTATTATCCGAAATGGGAAGTTTGGGAGAGTAATATTGTATTTGGCCAATTTCAAAGTGTTAAAACACTTACATAACAATAGTGCGAATGCAAATTTGGGTTTATTATTCTTTTTTTTAAGGCACCTTAAACTTGCGTTAATTTCATTTAAATCCTTTTTAAGGATGTATAATTAAAGTGGAGTACAAAAAGTTTCAGTTTAACTTCAATTATTAGATTGTAAAGGAAATAAGTAATCATACCCTAACTAAGGGTCAGATAGATGCAATATAATATTTATCTTGGAATGATCATACAAAACTAAATAGTAATATTTTGCTAAATTAAAAAAAAATAAGGTTGAAATATAACACAACATAAGAGAGAGATGGAAATGGAAATCAAAGATAGAAAAATTTCCCGCGCAGTGAAACTATTACTTCTCGTAACCTCAACACTACCTGGAGCCCCACGTGTTGCCCGTTGCCCGATCCTCTCTCTCCGTGCCCACGGCAGCCATCATGTTAATTAGCATCAAAGATAAAACAGTCGGATGAAACTTTACTGAACTGCGTAATAGAAGGGAGCCTCCCTCTTGTGACGAGGATCGCTAGAGGCCTCTAGCGTGTTTTGAGAGAACTTGTGGTTTCAGGTGTACAGCGCTAGGTCGAGTTGCCAGTAGTAGAAGGCTTTTTTTTTCGTTCGTATTCAACAACTTTCATAGTTTTTTTTTAACTCTTCATTGGTAAAACGAACACTTTTCACGTTATTGGTCTGGTTCTGACAAATTCAACGTGTATTAAAATTACTAAAATAGTTAAAAAAAACCCATTAAATTAAACATGATACTTTTTGGGATATCTTATTATTTCTCATCGGTTTATGAACTCCCAACCTTCCTAGGTAATAAGGGATTTTTCTTGTATAGTATTTTTTTTTAGGATAAGACAGTTCTTTATGTGTGACGGGGTGGGTTTTTAAAATTGTCCCATCCTTATCTTATAGACAAGTTGACAAGCCCGTCAGGGTGCAAAATTAATACTTTTTTCTTCATATTTGTCGCTCACTGTTAGCGGTTGAGAGCCCTTCGGGGCTGGTGTGTGCCGTATATTTTGAGGTGTGTTTATCTATATAATGCTAATATCGATGTTAAATAAAATATTCTTTTAAAGTAAAGTGGTGTAAGTAAGAAGAGATAGAATTTTGGGTAAAGTTGTCAGTCTTGTAGACTCAAACTTACTGGGGTTCGAATTCCGGTCAGATATACATAGGTTTCATCCTCAAAATAATCCTCTCCCCGTGAACTAGGATACGCATAATCTAAATTAACTTCACCTCTATTCCTTTAGATAGAATATTATGTAAATATCCCAAATGGGGGAAAATATATGATAGCTAAAAAATAAATATTTAAGCAAATTTTGTTGTATTTTGATAAAGTTTTGACATAACATATTAATAAGCTCAAGACAGTATCCTATATTGCATTTATTTTAAAAAAATCTTCAGATGGAAATATGGTCTCCTTTGGTAAACTTATTGAAAATACACAATTAATTTCGAACCCACTTCAGTGGCTGAATGGTTTAAGGCGTGACTTTTGTGTTATACTGGCCTTATGATATCGGAGAGACTAGGGATCTAATTTCGGTCGGGAACTGAGGGCGGTTATTTCCTAAATTGTTTCCCAGTCTTCTTTCTCGCAAATGCGGCTGGATTACCTCTATAACGCTTCCTTCTTATTCATGTATTCATTTCACTTTACTTTATTACAGTTCTAACCAACAGTCACAAGACCTTTAAAAGTCAGTGTTGAAAAATACAGAATAATATAACATGTAATAACAATACCTAATGAAACTACAACAAAATAATGAATTAAAAAACCAAATGGAGGTCAAAAATCAGTACAGAGAAGAACAATAGTTAAAATTAATAAATGGTATCACTATTTAATTAAAAACTAATAAAGAAAAAACTAATAAAGAAAAATTGTGCAGAACATAAAACTATGAATTTTAAATCCTTAAATAACTCCCTGATTTTAGCTCTTATTTTTTGATAAAAGTATAATTTAGCAAATCTAGAGTTTTCACTATGGATACAACGGTATAGAGGAATAGGAGTTATTAAGAAAAAACCATTTGTTTTATTAGTTAAAGTAATGGCATACAAAGCAAAACTAGCATATTAGTGCTTAGATCAGTTTACTTTCTTTAATGAGGATGTAATACATTTAAAAAGTCCAAGTAGTTTTAATGAGTGAGATATTATAAAAGCATCATGACATTGAAATCAAAATTCTTTGTCCAGAATAACATCTAGATCATCACTATAATGGAAATATCTTTGTTATCATTGACCAATTTACAAGTAAAAGTATAGGATTAGTCTTACTAGTAAATGATGTTAATTTAGTATTTGATTTATTAATAAACAACAATAATACTAATAAGTATTTGAAAAAACTCCTGTAACTTTGGACACGCCGTGAAATGAGGTTTAAGTCCTAAGTTTGCTATTAATCGTCATCTCACATTCTTCAACTATGGCATCCACAGGGTCTACTCCAGGCTTCATACTTTGTAGGACGTAATTTAAAAAAAAATATTTGTACACATTCACTCATCAATGCCCTTACAGTATAGCATGCTTGAAGCAATAAACACAAACTTTATTTTTCTAAGCATCGTTTGTAATCACAGAATAATTTTCTGGGAAAGGGAACACGGATGACAACTCCTGTCTTTGAAGTCTAGAAGCAGTGGTGAGGTGCGGGATTTTGCAAGGGTATACACATCTGGTTAAATCCAAACCTGTTATGTGTTCTTCAACGTTAGTAAAAACTTGTAGTCCAACTTGCCTACGGCTAATGAACAAATATTGTCATTTAAGGGTGTATCTAGTGCTGAGCTTGTGGTAAGTAAAATATAAACTAGATATACAGATAGAATAATACAGTTACGGTTTGAACAACGTATGCCTAAGTGGGCAAATACCTTTGTCTTTGAATCAATCTCTTTTGTCAAATTCGGTTGAGTTTATTTGGAGATCGTCTTATTTGTATTGTTGTCTATATATTAAAACAAGTTAAATAAATTATGCTTTGCCTCAGAAATATACCAGGAATATCATTTGTTTCTACCTTGAATTTAATATTGTAAGACTCCTGTCTTTTTTGGAATGAAGTGAAATATTGTGAAATTGACGTATATAGCTAGTTGTCCATGATAATATTACATCTAACACGCCATCCTTTTTATTGCATGTTTAAAGAAGACCCTGTCTATAAATACCAACACAAAACTTATTCAAATGTTCAAATATATAAAGTCAACTCGCCATATTATGCTTCCAAAATGTAATAACACATATAAAGATGTATTTCATGAATTTTATTATCTATACACCATGTAATTCTATTCAACTTATCTCTATATTATACAAGTGTGTGTTGTTTATATAATGGCTATGACAAAGTTGATTCCTAATTATTGATGGTTTTCATCATTTTATTCTGTGATATCGTTTACAAATACATGTAAACAACCTACATCACGGCATAATAGATAACTTTTTATTTTATTTTCTTCTCATGAAAGTCGCTAAAGTAGTTTGTCGTTGTTTCGTGAAAATATTTCTGGTAGATTGTTTCTGATTAGAATGACAGTATAGTGAATTCTTCCTCATGGAAGCTTATGTGTTTTGTAATTTTGGAGGGGAATGGGAGAGGGTGAAGGGATGTTTGTGGATGAGGGTGGTGGGGTGGGGTAGAAAGTAAAAATGTTTTGTACGAAAGAGCTGTAGGGCGAAGTGAGGGGGAGGGGTCGGGGTGCTGAATAACTGTTGGTGTTCGCCAAAGTTTTGTTATTTTGAACCGCCAACTCATTTGTTTAGTACATTTACCAAACAAGTGAATGCAGCCGAGCTATAGCGGTACATTATGAGTTGTCATGGTTACATCTTTTCCTCTTTGGTATTTCGACTGATGCAGACATCCTCTAATTTAATTTATACGCTGCTGGTATATGTTTGTTTGTTTGACGGCGAGGGCAGGCCACATGAACAAATTGAACTTTTATACATAAATGAATTGACGTTAATTAGTTTTAGGTTTGTACGATCTAATTTGTTTCCATATAAGTTTAATAGTCTGACAGTTTCACAAGTACAATTAAATTGTGTTAATATTGATGTCCATTTCAAAGCCGTACGTAAATAAAATAATACTCATCTTTTATTTTGCTTTATTTTGCTTATGTTCATAGTCTGTTATGATTTTACTCAAGTATTCCAAGGGGTGGGAGATGTTCTTACCATTACATACATGTTTTGTTAAACGTTAAATACGGTGTGGATTGTGTTTTTACAAATATATTTATAGTAAAATTATGTCTCAATTTACACATTAATTAAAATAATTTGTTAAAAATGTCGGATATCTTCGTTTAACTTGATCGAAACCCGCTTCGGTGGCCACAAGGTCTATCGCGCTACTCTTACAATAGAGTAGACAGCCAAAGACGGGGAGATCTAGGTTCGGATCTCGGTCGGGTGAACTGAAGGTGGTTTTTTCTAATTGGTTTTGAGAGGGGTGGCGAATAACTAAAGCAGATGGAATGTTATAGAACACGAATGGTTTTGTTAATATTATCTGTGGTCCATAGGGCTAAAAGCAGGTGTAAACGAAGAACCTGTGGCGAGAACATGATCTCGTCTTACATTAAGTTTGGTAACCACGCGTGTTTTAAGTAAACGCTAAGAAGTAGATGATCAGTTTCACATATAAGAAACTTAAGCAAAACAAAAAGGAGGAAGACGATGAAGGGTGGAGCTATGTTTGGGCGAGAGGGGGTTAGGGGGGGAGTGGAGTGGCACTAGATGGGTGCAAAAGAAGGTCTAGGAGCTACTCTCCACCAAAATCTCGCCTACTTGCTTACTTCCACGTCTTGAAACTTTTAGTTTGTTCTGGTTAAGCAAGTAGGTATTTCCTCTTAGTCACATTTAGGTTTGATTACGGTTTACATGATCACACTTGAAATAACTTTATCGTAACCATGGCTTAAAATTACTGAGAGCTAATTCTTATTTTTTTTATAATCAATAATAATATTATTTTATTAGTAACTTCTATGGTATTCTTAATATTTCCTTTGGCCTGGTAAAATTATTAAATAAAGCATATTGAATATTTTTACAGCCTTACATATATGTAATATATTCTGTATATGTAAAATATAGGCCTATGTAATATACATGTGTATATGTGCACGTATATATGTATGTATTTATTCATATCAGTAATGGTACTCGCAAAGGGAGTAGAAGTGAAGAAGATATAATTTATTTTTAAAAATGTCATTTTATTTGCGTAGAGGTAGAGTAAGAAAACATTCAGGTTGAAACACTCTCAGTAGAGCTTGGTGGGATTCGATCCTTGACCTTTCCAACACCAGAAAACATGGGTAGAGCAGGTTAACGTTTATCCCATGTAGCCGCCAATGCGGGACAGTAAAATTAATCTATACATCTTTTTCCTATCAACGGACCCAATTAATAGGGAAATTGATTATAGGTCTAGAGGGGGATTTGCTTTGTCACTAGATGGCATAAAAATAGTTTTGTTATAAAGTTTATTAAAATATTAAATATCTTCTTTGTTATTAATATGTGGTGTTCTGAGTGAAGCTTATTTGACTACTATCATCAGATAAAACCCTTGATTTATAAAGTGCACATTAAATACTCAAGAGTGGAACTAATAAATATTTTTAATAGGAACGACTATGCCTGTTAATACTACTTGTAACAAAAATGAAGACCTTTCCTACTTTAGTATGAACAAATACAGTATATCATAAACGAGAATATCGCAGTAGTGACTTGTACTAATTACATAATACTTTGTCTCTTTTTATAAAGATAATATGGTTGGAATAATAAATTATCAATGAGAGCGTTTCAACTATAAATATAATAAAATATACTGAAATAGTACTGTGGGATAGTGGCGGGGAGAATTATTTAAAAATACAAATATTTTAGCTCAAACTTGATAGTATTTTACCATATTATTAGTATTATTTTATAGGTTTTGATAAGTATCAAAACCTTTAAAATCTATCTGGTGCTCTCGCCGATCTGGGGACCATTAAAGCCAAAGTTCGGTGGGACACCCAGTGGGGCAGTGTGCCGGGGTCGTAATATACCTGGGGTGTACCAACTAGTAGGATAGGTATAGGAAAGAAGGGCAAAAAGGACTTTTAGAATTAGATTCTTATACTAAACTTATTATTGTATTTAAAAACGAACATAGTTAAAATATGTAATGTATATCTAGGTCCCGAGCTACATGTTAGGAATCGAGACACTAGTTTAAATAAAAATAGATCAAAATTGACTAAGTAAAACATGGATATACTAAAGTCTTTTTTGTAATTGTTGTAGTTGTCGGATTCCGTACTTCCTACAAGAATACTATAATTATATGGTGTTTAGAGTAAAAACACACATTTAATGTTCTAAGTTATTGACTTACATAATTGAGATGTACCTCCCAAAACTCGCATTGCTACCTAATTTATTGACTGGCATTAATGAAATAGATTAAATTAATATTAACGTAACCATCATAGGTTAATAAATGTTAATAAATGGTCATATTACTTTTGGTTGATTTTCAAAATAATATCCAAAATATCACATGACCCAATTTTAAATATAGCTCTAAGCTAATTAAATTTGTTTGATTTGAGTGTAACGATGTTCCAAACAACAAATATCTAAAACCAACAACCCGGTAATATGGAGGCTTTTCACTCACCAAGGCTCACCAACTCTCAGCAAGTCTGATCGAGACCTCTCCCAGTCGAATGGGACGCACATGCACGCAACAACACATCCACTCCCGTGGCTTGGATAAAGAAGACTGACTGAGACGCGAACCAATTCAGCGCCTCGCCCAATCCCTAAACAATCCAGTTGCCAACTTGACTTCGCGGACATCCGCCCCTGGAATGTTCGAGCTTGGCCTAGTAATTACTTGGATGTCCGCGATACGCCCAGAGCGCTAGTCTTCACCCTTCTTTTTGTTCCATGTGTTTCCCTTCCTCTCCCCCTCTACTGAGAACTTCTAAGACCTGTTTATGCTATATAACAGCAGGTGTCATTTTGTATGGTACTCATTGTATCACTGGCTCTTACCAGGTGAGGGCGCTGGGTTATAACTAGTATTTGGGGACATTAATCAAAATTCTCTTTGGCTTCAAATATGGGGGGAATATTATTCTAAATTACTGTTTGGCGCTTCTTTTCATGTTTATGAATGGGGACTTTAATTTGATTTGGAGTGGGTAAACCACGGTTTAATAATAGTAACTTTCTAGGGGAATCCATGTTTGACTTAGTACGTCTTATTAACTGTAGGTGCGCCCGAGCCTTTATCTTAGCGGATCTTAGTAATCGTTTAATATTATCTTGGGTATTTTCAGACGATATAAGTTCACTTAGTAATGTAGGTATTTTATATGGAATTGTTAGATTAGGTTAGCATAAGCGCAACGGGAGTTTGCGGAACTTATTGTACACTTAGAAGACGTGTTTGTAATATTAGGTTATGCTTCGTAACTTAGGATTAGCACTCAACGGCCATTCTTGGGATCTCTGTTTAAAATATTCGGCCGCCAAATCATGTATATATTTATAGGAATGTAAAGCTAAACTTTATGAGCACTTTTCTTATATAATTAATTTATACTTCAGTTAATGCTATGGGCAATTAAAACTAAACATGCCAGACATCTTGTGTCTATGGATGTAAGCGCGCCCTTGGGCGGTAAATTTGAATTTAGACATCTAACATTCACTCTAACGTTCCCTCTGTGGGGTGGCTAACATTTTGTAAGTCGTGGTGGCTCAGTCAATATTTTGCCAGACTAAGCGTAGGCTCATTAAGCCTTTAATGTGCTGTTGTATTACTATATCATAGTTTTTTATCTCAGTTAAATTACAATGTTTCTCTTGTGACCTCTTGGTTGTTTTTTGGGCACGCTTCCTGGGCTCAATGTGGGCGTCACATGAGCAATTATTTCATGTATTTATTATTTAAAGTATTTTATCTTATATTTAAAACGCTTAATCTTTTTTAAACATTATTTAATCCACATGTTTGTTTTAAAATCGATTATTTTTACCAAATTAAACCATTACTATGTTTTTCATATATAAATTATTATAATAATAGAGCGCCAATTACTGTTTCAAAAATAACCATTTATTTATTAGTATTGTTTCTTACAAATAAATGTTACTAATACTTATTCTTTATTTTCAGGTGAGTACGTAGCTGAATTCTCCTAATGAATAATGTCCAGCCATCTAGGTAAAGAGATGCCAATGTAAGTTATTTTTAAAATATGTATAGTTATCTGGTTTCATAAACCATATTTTAATGGACTACAGAACAAGAACTTTGATGCAGATAAAGTAAAAATTTATAATATATATTTCAAAATTAAGTATTTAAAAAATGAAATTAATTTTTATATCTAAGAATTGGCATGGGAGAAGTATTAAAACAAAAGACAAATAGTTTTGAAATAACCTTGTTCCTTAAGTTTCTTGAGCGTTTTATTTTCGTCCACCAGATAACTAGGCCTATTTATATAAGCCTCATTTATCCGGGCTTGAGACTGGCATGGGAAAATAGATCCCCATCGCAGAATTTTGAAATAACAAAAATAATTAGTAAATAAAAGCCTAAATATGCTGTATTCCTACCACCATTAAAATACAATTGATTTTACACATACACAAACTTAATTTTTTTTATGTTAGTGAATATCTTGATGAAAGTGCTAATTTGAAAATATGACTCTTATATTTTAGCTAAAGCAAATTTTCCTAGTTACATGCAAAGTTAGAAATAATATTTTCATGCTCCAATTTGGATAATGAACCCACATTTTGAAGATAATTTATTCCCCGGGCGAGTTATGGTTTAGTTCCATAAATATTTACTCTAGCCATCCTTCAGGAGCATGGATTCTTAACCTTTTTTGTGCCAGGGGCCTCTTTAGCAGTTTGGTGAATCATATGGGCCCCTTCTCAAAATAAGGTTCTTACTTTCATAAAGTACCTAAGCTTACAAAGTAAATAAATTAAATTTTAGTAAGGTTATTAAAATATAAAAAAATATCTGTGATCTAGTAGGCCTAATATATTTACTTAAAATATATTAACGCATAAAATAACAATACAATACATTAAAATATAGTCCAGTTAAAATGAAATTTGAGCTTATAACACTATTATGATTTTATGTATGCATTTATTATTAAATTTAATTATAAATTTCAGTTAGATATAAGTGTTAGAAAAGACTTGAATATTTTCCCCAACCATGCTCACATCCTCCTTGAAATTTATCCGTGGAGCCTAGGCTTGGAACCTCTATTATAGACACATAGTTAAAATCAGTGATATACGTAACCTTCACTAGTTTGACCAATAATTGACTGAAAGTATATTGTTCCTTTTTAACTTGACCATTTGGAATTTCATCTGTGCCTATCCGGATGTTTGCTCCACGTTAACTGTCAAATTATTTGATCAATTCTAGTGCAATCTGGTAGAAGCGTGCTTTGAACCTAGGCCTGACAAAGTATGGAGCTGCATGGATTCTCGACCTGGTGACCATTTTAAGGTGGCAGCCACTCTAACAGTGTCTCACTTAGTACCTCATCTCAAAAGATTAAATTTAAAATTCTAAGCAATCGAACGTCTACCTTGGTGGTATTTTTTTCTTTTAATTGTTGACATACATTGAAAGACTGACGTCTTTAAATACGTACTTAATTGTTGTTCTCTATGAATATAATGTACCGTATTATTTAATACATTATTTACTTAAATTTAACAAGCCTACCTTGTAGACTATCATTCCACTATGGTACAGATCAGGAGTCTTAAGCTCGGGGTCCATGATGACATTTTCCTTGGCCCACTGGCTCATGAAAATTATAAAATAATTACATAATCAACTTATAAAATAGATACGTATTTAGTTTACGTAATTTAAGTTATTTTAAAAATGATTTTAGCTTTTTACGTTAAGAAACGTATAAGGGTTTTATACTAATGCATTTTGAGAAAGAAAATGACAAATCTAGTAGACAAGAAATATCGCATTATCTTTTGCTATGAAAAATCTAATAAATAAGAGAGAACCACAATAGAACACACTTCAATACGAATTTGAAATTTCACCTGTCGGAGACAGGCTTTATCCCTAGTGTGAGTTTAAGAATGTTTTAGTATTAATATTTTATATATTTTATCCGAATATGGTCGGTAAAGGGTTGGGGCCCGCGAACCAACAAGAGACTGAAACTTTGGCTCCTGGACTAGAAAGAGTTGAAGACCTCTAGTGTAGACTATCAGATAGAATTGTAGTATAATATAACCCACCAAGGTAAGACTGCTACTTTCAGGGTAAATGGAGTGTACAACTGTATCCATACGTGCTATCCGAAAATTGCCATTAATGCAATTGGAAGGAAGACGATATAATTTAGACTAAATATACTAGAATATGTGGGGACTAATAGTTGTAAGCGACTTAGGTAAAACTAGAATAATACAACCAGAGGGAGTAGAGCTCTGGTTTCAAGTTGACAGAAAAACAGACTATAGAAAATTGACACATTTATCTGCGTTCTCACTTATCATAACTAATATTTAAATTTCCTTATGAAGATTATGATAAAAACAAGTATATACTACCATTAAAACTATTTGTTATACATTCATTATAAATTATTAAGTGTATTTAATTGTAGAGAAACAAACAAACTCTCAATACAAACACTTCTCGTAATGCTTCACACTGCATTCATTGATGTAGATATACACCTCTGGTTAAGTGGTCTTAGGCATCAGGCACTCAGTTGACTTATTCTCAGACGAGGGACGATCATTTTCTGAACATCATCCGTATTAGATGGGGTGGTAGTTCTCTACTGACATGTTATATACATCACCGTCTCTTCTAAAAGCTAGTGCGGGTGCATTTTCCCCTATCTTGTATGTACGTCCATACCTCAAGGATATATCTGTTAGTAGTCTACTCCTCCTTCAGTGGCCACATGGTCTAATACATTATTATTGCAATAGGATGGATTTTCGATGAAGGGGATATCCGAGTTCGAATTCGTCAGATTTATTGAGGCTGGTTTATCCTAAATGGTTTTCCATTCCCCCTCCAAGCAAATTCAGCTACGCTTCCCCTACAAATTCAAATTTTCTAATGCTTAACACATTAGTATAACTAGTACATATACGTGTAGCCTTAACGGGGAGTAAGACCCAGTGCTAAAAAAAAGTCCATGATTTTATAATAGTGTTTTTTAAAGATAAATATAAAAAACTTGTTTGAATTAAATGGCTACAAACATATTCTATGACTCAGTGTACTTAAGTTTATATGAGCTTTAATGTAAATGTAATTATTTTAGATATTTATAAATTCAAACTCAAAAGTTTACCTTAAAAACAAAATAAATATTACATACTAATGAGTAAATTTAATTGGGTTTTGGAGTAGACGCTAAGATCAAACCTTTGGGAAGACTTGTTGTTTTTATTTAGTCCCTTTGAATACAACCTTTATCGAACTGTTCTTTAGAAACCATCTCTAGAAATAGAGGGAGGGATTACTTTTGTGAAAATCTAATTCGCTAGGATGTGATGTGGCGTTAAATAAAGTTCCGTGCGAACACTAGAGATAACGTTGTATCCCAGAGTGAGAGGTGGTTGGTTGGAGCGGGGGAAAGGGATGGGGGTACGAGATGGCCCGACGTAAGACATATTTGTGAAACTTCATTAATTTCACAGCTTAAAGGGCTCAAAAGGCAATCGCCTTAGAAGGAAGGGCAAGGATGGTTGGATGGAGAAAAAGGGAAGGGTGTTGGGGATAAGAACGAGGGAAAGCGAGGAAGGGGAATTTGGAGATCTTTAGGGGCCTTGCTAAATGGAACATCACATGGTTACTAAGGAAACGTTTTTCAAACGACTATGTGGTCATTTGATAAATATATACTTTTTTATTGATTTTTTGGAAGATATGTACATTGTTCTGAATAGTACTATTAACTAAAATTTTAAGTTTGAGTTTCTGAAAAATAAGATTCTATCCTTCCGCAACATAGACAATTACTTCGTGTGAGAAAACAACTTTTACTACTAAACACCGAATTGTAGTTTTAGGATTTGTAATGGATTGGACCCGGAAACCATAACATTCTCATAAAACCATTTCGATTAAAAAAAGATAGAGCCAAATTTAACACACGACAATATTTTCAAAACCACATCCTTTAATTGATATAAACGCTTAGATTACCTGATCGTTGATATAGTTTAAAATTTACACAAGCCAACAGGTAACATGGTATTTAAACAACGAAAGTTTTCAGGCTGCACATTTTAGTTCCAATTTTTGATAAATATCCTTCAATTGATTAAAAGTTAATATGAGACACATAATCCACATTAGCACATATTGCCAAATACCGAGTGCACATCTATTTTTATTAAAAAAATAAATAAAACAGAAAATATTTAAAAATCCTTTATCAGCTCTCTAATCTTTTTCTTAATTATTTTTGTGTTTGAATAAAAAAAAGTCTTATCAAACTTCATCAATCATAAAAATAATATAATTACACAGTGCTCAGTGAACTATTCGTATAGCGCACGACTTTTTAAAACGACACCTCGAGGGAAATGTTCTTCAATGGCCTTTTGGGGGTGATCCTATTATTGCAAAGGCCCATTTAACTAGAAACCTCCATCTCGACCTCCTTTCACCTCTCACACGAAAATCCTCATAGCCACTAAAACCCTACCGCCTTTCCACTTCTTAACAGCCCGGTTAAACTATTATTGCAGTTATTGCAATCTCCTTAACCCGCGTGCAAGAAGGAGAAGGGACAAGTTGTAAGGGCCATAATCGTGAAGAGTTTTTATGAAATTTGAATAGAGCCGTGAGCCTAAAGGCCAAAAGACGTGGTCAAGTAAGCTCGATGCATATAAGGTTTCCTTAAGGAGACTTTGGGGAGAGGGTCGGTGTGGTTTTAAGCCTCAAGAAAATGTCTGAGAGAGAGTTTTTGTTTTGGAAGACACTGGAATCTGAGTTCGCCAAACTAAAAGTTTTAGTTTAAGTTGTGGTTTAAGATGAGATTTCGCTAAGACTTTGTTGGCTGCTATTTTTTTTAAATAAAATAAAACTTAAGGGGGTGAAGGAAGTTGTCGGGAGCATACTTTTTACTCTAAGTTTTGACGTGTTAATCCAAAGTTAAACACCAAGTTCGTGAGTGGCTGGGATTTTGGTGAACGGATAAAGTTTTAGGGAATTAATGAGACGAGGTTTGATGAAATCTTATGAAAGTAGTTTTGATCAGCATGTGAATTTAGTTTTTAACACTATTGAATATATTTAAAATCTTAATAATTTCTTCAATTAATTATTTGTACGACACCGTACGAGGAATATTTTGTATTGTAATATTATTAAAAATAAGTAATAAGCTTGGTATTTCTACATTGAAATATTTATTTTATTTCACAATATAGGCTTACAAATAAACCAACTATTTTTGACAATAATTTACAAATACGTTATCTTTTAAAAGGACTAAGCAAACACTCAAATCTTGTCCATACAAGATGTGTTTGTACAAGTTAACCTAAGTTTCATATACATAAGAGAAGCTATCTTCATATGCTAAAATATGCAGTTAAATAAATACACATGTTTACATTGAGTATAAAGCCTAGGTGTATGTTTGTGTATGTGCTGTACACACACGTGTGTGTTACTGCTATAATCACATCCAGACACATGGCACACACACACACACACATACTCTTACTGAATATTCTAGAATGGCAATATTTGTTAACGTCAAGATCCTCTCACCGGTTTAGAGGCAACCCCTACTATACCCTTGCCTGGGTTTCCTCCCTTAAATAAACTTCCCCTTACAAGTGAAGGTAGTACACGAGGGATGGTGAAAGGGATGGTGCTTGTGTCGAGGAGTAGAATCTGGGTGAGAGGGAGAAACTTGAAGAGGGAGGGGCTTTTTGATGTAATTAAAATATGTCAAGTGACCACAAGACTTTACCCCTTCCATTTCGTGCACGTGGAGATCGCCCTCATGTGTTTGGACAAGGGAAATAGGGGCAGAGAGGGTCGTCGATATACGTATCTATACCAATTTCACCCCTTCTTTCGGCCTTTAGTTGAATACTTCCTTTCTTTCTCACACGGACTTATCAGTATGAAATAGATGATGAAGGAAACGCGTTATTGAGGCTGACTTGTCACTCTTAGTTCTCTTACGATTCATTCATTTCCTATCCCACCCTGTTTTGTCTCATTTTCTGTCCCGACGGGATGACCCTACAAATACGATCGAGCACTCCACTACCCCGTCATCACCCTCACCAACTCGACGCACCTTGATGATATTGAAGACAAGGGTGGAAAGGTCAGCAGGCCAATATTACATGAGGGGAACAGTTCTGTACGGGCGATGTGAATACTTTTTCAAATGAACCAAGCCTACTCTTTACTCAAACGAATTCCCCCTGTACAACCTGAACTCATTTATTAATTTAATATTGCTACCATCACAATTATATCTTGGTAAATTCCCGTCAATAATAAATATAATTAATTAAAAGATAGTGTTATATTTGATAACTTGATACTCAATCGTGCTAGCTGTGATTTCGTCACTAAAATAAAACTATAAGAGAATGTCACAAATATGTTTAATTAGCGGTTGTAACCGTTCTTCGCGAGGGGAATAAATAAAGTAGCTTTGTTATTTTTAGTATATAAATATAACTACAAGAAATAGTAACCCAATCTTAAATTTTGTTTAAATATTTATCATTAAGTGGCATAAGTTATAACAAAACGCGAAGGTAGTCAAAATAGGGATTTAATCTGAATGGATTTTAAAAACTGACATCTATCTTTCAAATTAAGTTATAACTTATTTTTGCATGATATTTTGATATAGTGGCTGTTGGTGCTTGTAAAAATAAAGAAGAGTGACTGACACAGCATAAATAATAAGCTTAGGAGATAAAATAAATTAGAGATATAAAGTAACAGTTTATATTTTATATAAGGAATTATTCATTTTCAACTATTTTGGCCTAATTCAATCCGCTATTTTGAATAGCTACTGCAAATTAAATTTTAGTTTTTTGACGTTTCTAGAGAACGATATATTAATACCCATTGGAATTCCAAATTTTATATTTCTAATATGTTTAGAAGTGCTCGAATAAGTCATGTGGACAAACACGTATTACAACAATATCAAATGAAGATGTTTTACATACAGCTGCAACCTTTAAATAACTTATTTATCCATATAACCATGATAATTCTAAACCAAATATATCTAACAGTAAATTTAAAAAAATGCAATCCATGAAAAACGCAATTATTTGCCTCAGATTGTTCAAAACTCATAGGGCTATGGAAAAATATGTTTTTGTAAGGTTGTATATAACTTATCTGGGGGAAAAAAAGGTAAGAATACAAAGGGCGTAAATGAAATAACAGGCTGTTAAAGAAACAAATTGAGCACCGCAATTACCTTCACAATTTTAAATTTCTGCAAAAACAAAAAATTGTTTGTGAAATTTTTATCCCCCTATTTTTGATTCCACTTTTCAAATTTTAATTTTTTAAATTTGTTTATTGTGTATGGTGATATTTGTACGTACATGATTAAAATATTGAAATCTTCTACTACACATAGAAGCTTTTTATTATATATTAGTTTTTGAGATGTTTGCCACCCTTCCCACCTATTTTCCAAATCTTCATGATAAAATTTAAAAAACTTTCATATTATTCTTGTTATTTAGGATAGCCCATCAACCTTTCTGATAAATTTCAATTTTATTTCAAATCAAAAATAATAGTTTTCCCTATATTTGGGAAGTATGCACTCCCCACGCATTCCCTCCTCTTTCCCCCAGCTCCAATTCACCGATACTTGTTTTGAAATTATTAATGTTCAGACTCTTTTAGTTATTTAAGTATGTCCTTATACATCTATTTAAATATTACAATTTTCTACCATATGGAAAGGATTTTAGTCTATTAGTTTAGGAATTTTTTCACTATTTATGACTAGGAGATCAGGGTTTGAATCTTGGTAGGGTGTCCTAGGTAGGTTTCCTTAATAGTTTTCCACTTCCTCTCCAAGCAAATACAGGAACACTTCCTCTATAATCGAGTATTACTCCTTCCTAACACATTGGCATAGTTAGTATTTAAGAGTGTAGCCCAAACGGGTAGTAAGGCGTGGTTCTGGAAACACAAGAATATATCTTTAAAATTCTTATCAAAAAAACTCTTTGATTTCAAAATAATGCTCATTGATGTGTGTAATAACTCCTTGAGTGACATTTTATCCTCTGCATCAAAGGTCACATTCAGTAGCTAGTCCAGCGTACCGGAATCAGTTATGTAGTGGTAATTGCCCCAAACCTTCATGTGTTGTCGGCAAAATGGTATATATCAAAGTAACCTGTTTTCACAATATGAAACTTAAGCCCGTGATTTGGGGTGCATTGGCTGTCTCCACTCAGCCTTTCGTCCACCTGCCATTCGATAATGTCAGTTGTGCTACCAAAATAAGAACTCTGGTAGGAAAACAGTTTTTCAAGTCTTAAGTTCAAACACCAATACAAGTTTGTTTTCAAAGAGTAGCAATGTCGGAATGACATTTTTTCTTGGACACTTTAGTTTTTAGGTTCAATAAGACCGAAGATGATTGCTTATAGGCCTACTAAACGAAATTTAACATATAGGCCGTATTGATATGTATATGAGCTAGAACAAATTATTTAGATCAATTATAGCATGATGTTTACTACATCCGCGTCCACTATATCCATAGTTAAGTAAGTATATAATGCACCAGCGCTCTAGATGAGTCTAGACAGGGAAAAACACTCGTAGATAAAGAACACGTAGAAACAAAATATAGAGATGCATGTAAGCAAATAAGTTTTAATGAGACCTGTTAACAACAAATTTATAAAGAAATATTAAAGCGCCAGCCAATTTGTCAAAAAGAGTCTTATAATGATGGCCTAAAATCAGTGACTCTATTACAAGTAAACAAGTAACCCCACTCAAGGAGTTTACACGGTGCGAAGGGCCAATATCTGCGCACAACAGACAATACACTGTTTATGCTATATACTAGTAGTCTCCTTCTAAAATCCAATTGGTGAATTAGCCATAAAATAATTACATATACTTGAAAATTATACACTAAACAAAAGTAAGTTAATTAGTTGCAACTAATTACTTGAAGGCAAAATAGAATCAGCTCAGGGAAACAAATCTGAATCCCTACTTTAAAGGAAGAAGACTACCCACTCAAGTGAAGCTAGCTTGATCTTTCTTAGCGAAGCTACTAAGGTTTTGAAAAATTGAGAGTTTGTTTCGGTCATACATATTTCGGTCAAATAACAAGTGAAAGTTCCAATTTATGTTTCTAGAACCGAGAACAAAATAGCCTGTCAAGCTACCAATCGGTTTTATCCTGGATCTTGGAAATTAAGTCCATTAACGGTTAGCGATCAACAAGAAGGGCTAGAAACGGCCTCTCAGTATCTAAAACATACAAAAAACGTGAACTATGTTAGATGAGCAGAACGATCCACAAGTTGATCACCGCTCTGCAGACTACAACACGGTCGTGCAGGCCGAGGAGGGAGACACACCTTTTACCAAGCGGCTGGTCTTAAGGACCAAGCAAATAACAGTGACACGAGACATCCCTGAAGGCTAGTGCAGCATGCCATAAAAGGTTAAGGATAAACCTATATAACTTAAAATATACCCACGAGAGATACAGATACTCTACCCGTAACGTGGAAACAGTTCCTAAAACCTAGATAATGGCAGATGAGGTCGCCTACTTTCTATCAATCTGAATTTATAACGTTACAGTGAGTTATTTCCGTTGGTCAGGTCTGTCCGTCGTCAGCATCGTCGTGACCACCTTAGTGCAGTAGATATATGTTCTGAGTGCCGAGATGTCAAACGTGTAGAATTCTGGAATAAACAATGTGTCCTTGTCCAGCGAACCATGGTGTTTTATAGCGGCTGAGCCTGATGAACCATGGGAGAGGAGAAGGGGGAATGACGCCCCTTGACGTTCAAATAGGCACGTAGACACGAGCCACGGAAACCGCGTACTACATCGAACCTCGGTCAGTTGAATAGATAGCTCGGGATGGTAAAGTGCAGCGTCGCCGGCCGAGAGAATAGTTGAACACATCTGATGAAGCCGCACTTATTCAGAGATGTTGCCGTGGCGTGGTATGTAACAACTGAAGCTATACGTGTATAAATATGTGCACATATTTAGAAACACATACACATTTTATTTCGAGAAATGTTATTCTTGGTAGTTGATTTAAGTCTTACGGGGATTTGACTAGTTAGCCTACACTTTTAGGTTTCTTTGATTATGTAGGCCTATTCCAAGCCTAATCTTGCTATTTTTCTTGGTTTTGAGGAGACCTGGCCATTAATCTAAGCTATGTATTTTAATTTTGGAGCTATACACATATTTCATCTTTCGATTTAAGGTGGAGTTTATTTGGAAGTTGAACGCCAGAAAATGCAAGTGTTTTTTTATAGTTTTTATAACAAAACTTTTTTTTTTTGCCAAAATAAATTTAAAAATCTCCAGCAAAAAACTTGGAATTTAATTTTATGTACATGGTGATATCAACAGTTATTGAATATCTGTCATAATATAGCGGCATTCATTGATAAACTTTTTAAATGTAGATAAAAAATTGCTATTAAATTTCAGGACGGCCTTTACAGATATACAATAATTGTTGATCAACCACTTAAAGGAAATTATATTACGGTTTTTGCTGGAGAATCACTTGATTAAGTATTAAAAAAAGTGTTTATAAAAATTTCCAAGAACACTGGTCTTTTCTCGCATTCCCTTTCACCCTAAGCATCAAACCCGAAATATAATGTAAGGGTAAATATATCAAATCCGAGATAAACAACCCAATATTTCCTCCAGCATGTAAATCTGTGCTTAATGTTAGTTAACAATATAACTAAGAAAAAAGTGACCTGGCGGTCTAGTGGTAAGGTGTCATACTTCTATGCTGGCGGCCGGGGTTCAATCCTCGGTCCTGGCAAAGATTTATCTGATTAACAAACCCTTCCTTCACCTCTGACAAGGCATCTTGTGGATGTGAGGAATGCCAGGCCTCCACCGTGGTTCGGATTCCACGTTAAACTGTAGGTCCTTCATTTCATCTCACAATCACCCTAACATTACACATTAGCGTAAGTGCGTATAACCCGAACGGGTAGTAAGACGCGGTGCTTATAGTAATAATAATAACTAAGAAAAATATTGAGCTAGTGGTCAAGCTGTTGAGGGTTATAGGCCCACTAAAGTATTCATTATAAATAAACCCTATATTTTACAATTATAATTTTCACATGATTATAATTCACAAAATCATATTTCTGGATTTTTATGTAACTCGTATTGGCAGATTATCGACCCAAGCTCTTAAGATCTTAATATAGGAAAAAACAAACGACTAATGTGCACATTTTCAGTTTCTCTAAGTACCTTTGCAAAGTTTCTCAGTCTTGAATTGACATTGTTATCATACAAATGTATATCAGATTTTATTTGATTATTGCCTCTTAGTGGGAGTATTAATCTATTTTGTCTAAATATTTACTATGTAAATGTAAGATCAAATCGTACACCGATTTTGAACGTTACCTATGTTTATGTTTTAATATGTTAAATGAACACAAGCTGCCATCTAATATGAAACCTAAATAATCAACACAAAATACAGTTTCTCTTTATATTTTAAATTGAAATGTACTTTGTAATAACTCTTTGTATTGCGGTTTATTTGGCTATCAAGTAAGACATAAATTTTTTTTACATTTAATAGAAAAATACAACATTTATTAACGGTTTTAAAACAAAATAGGTTTAGTGTATTTTAAGTTAAAGAGAAACACACAGACCCCAATAGATAATATGAGTAGATCAACAGAAGTAATCGAAGCTGCCTCGGGTGGATTTTTTTTTGCTTCAAACAAACCTAAAATAAAATCTCTTATTTTATTTCTTCTGAAACAGTTTTTAATACATTTAAATCTAATCAAAAATTTAAAATTCCATATAGATGGTAGAGCACATATTTCTATATTAAAGTTACATCAATAAACAATCATTGAATAAACTCAACCTTTACATCAATAAACAATCATATTATAAACTCAACCTAAGACAGCGAAGTTAATACTAATCACTCACGTAAGGTGTAGGTAGTTGTTACATATTGCGGCTAAAAAACCTTTATACAAAAAAAACACACAGTATTTTGGGATTCATATAAATTGAAACCAAATACCTGTTCCTTTAAGTTCTCACTAGAGTTCTATAACCAATCCACTACATGTAGGTTCGAGGATATTTGAAGATCCGTCTCACGCGCAGCGTTGGTAAAGCGGGATAAGGTGCCGACCCGTGTCTTATAGTTTTCTGGTGCCGTGGAAATTGAGACTATTTTCTGGGTGTACTAAAAAGGTTTTTTTCCTATTAAATAGTTTCCCCTCTATCTCCCTCTCTCTCCCTCTCTCTCCCTCTCTCTCCCTCTCTCTCCCCAGGCAAACGAGAGCAGGTTTCCTCTCAGATATAACTTCCTCATCCCTAATTTATAAGTGTAAATATCTTCATTTTCCAGATTCGCTGCACAATATATAAATTTAAAAAGCGTAGCTTTTATAGCTTAATTAGATGTTAGATGTTCATCTGAAAATTTGGATTATTAAGGAAAAAAGAAACACTCACATTCCCATCTGCTTTTTCATAGAATAAATAATTTATTTCGACCACACCAGGATTCAAATCAAATATCTAAGAATAGTAGGCTCTATTAACACGAAGCTAAAGCTTTTATAAACGTTAAAACCAAAATGTGTATCTAATACTATTAAAGGGGTAGAAGCCAAGATTTTTTTTATATATAATTCTTGATGGAAATACCAATATTTAAACATTGTTATAAGCATCAATATTTTTTATAATGTTCATATATGATTTAATAAAGAGTAATAAATGTTAAAATTTTATCTTCTTTATTTTTATTCCCTTCTTCTTATTTGGTATTAGCTTTTTCTTCTATGACGACATGTTTCGGTGTTACTATAGATATTAAACCATCTTCAGGTCTGAGAAAAACCAATTTAAATATATAAATATAACGAATAAAGATTTTATAATAAGATTTTAATTAAATTGTTAATTTAGTTACACATTAAAAATGTAAATAGTCTAGATAGAATAGAAGATATACTAAATATTAAATAATTAATTTATCATAAATAAGGTAATTAGAAGCTTGTTAATTTAAGTGATTATTTATTTAATATTTTACATAATGACTTCGATTCTATTTAGGTTATTTCTATTCTTAATTTTTAACTTTATTAATCTTAATTTTTTTTTGTCATATTATCCTTATTCATTATATTTTTATATTTACATTGGTTTTCCTCAGACCTGAAGATGGTGTAACATCTATAGTTATTATTATTATTAGCACCGCGTCTTACTACCCGTTCGGGTTATACGCACTTACGCTAATGTGTAAATGGTAGGGTGATTGTGAGATGAAATGGAGGACCTACAGTTTAAAGTGGAATCCGAACCATGGCGGAGACCTGGCATTCCTCACATTCACAAGATGTATTGTCAGAGGTGAAGGAAGGGTTTGGTAAACAGATAAATCTTTGCCGGGACCGGGGACCGAACCCCGGCCGCCAGCATAGAAGTCTGACACCTTACCCCTAGACCACCAGGTCACCCAACATCTATAGTAACACCGAAACATGTTGTCATAGAAGAATAAGCTAACATCAAATAAAGAGAAGGGAGTAAAAATAAAGAAGATATTATTTTAACATTGTTATAAGCATTTAAGCCAAGATTGATATTAAACACTTTTACAAGCGTCTAGATCAAGATCCATGTTCAATCGTGTTGTACTCCCCGGGATAATGTTGGCGAGACTGAAAGTTTCCAGCCGGGATCTATTCCACCCTCCTATTGTGGCAATGTTGTGGCAGTGTTGACTAACGAGCCAGGAGAGGCTGTTGAAGTGTTTGTATGCGTGTGGTGGTCCTTCCAACTCTAAACACGGACTTCTTTTCCAACCATTAATCACCTTACGCACATAATGTTTGCCTTTTCCAGTCATCTGTACGGCTACCCTCTTGAAAATCCGAGCAACATTTACACGGTACATGGGTTGTTCTATCATAGATAGGTTGTCGGCAAACTCTTAGGACAGTCATTTACAGCCTTCCCTATCTTAAATCTTTACACTAACCTTACCGCCAATCCATAGAAGATATAAATACGAATTTATTTAATAAGACACTTAAAAAAATTGCAGTCAACAAAGACAAAATTTTACTAAATACTTAGCTTTTTTTATATTGAATAGGCCTATATATATATATATATATATATATACATACATATACATTCAAGCTGATAGATTAAAATCATATGACTTGACTTATTAATACGTTAAAATAGTAGCTTTTCTAGCTGTCAGCTAAGTTTCTTCCTACGAAAACTCTACTGTACATGGCGTGTACAAAGTAAAATTTCTACAGGCAAAATTTATAACACCTACCATTTCCTCAAGTTTCTAAAACCATTATAAATAGTAATAATAATAATAATAATAGACACGGATTTTACTACCCATACGGGCTATACGCGTATTATGTACTAATTACTCTAATTGTTTAGATAGGAGGAAGGTTGTTATTCTAGAAGGTTTACCTGCATTTGCTTGGAGGGAAAGTCGAAAACCATTTGAGGAAAATTTACCCTCAGTACAGCCGATGGACATTTTAACCTCGAGATCCCCGTCCTCGACATTTCAGTCTGATGCGAGAGTGACGCCGTAGACTATACGCCCACTGAGGCGATTCTTTAAGCCTATTGAAACATATTTATGCATACTTATTAGTAATTTATGTTTGCTAGTAACCAAGAATTATTAGTCAGCTGAAAATCTTTATTTCCGTTACACTCGTCAATACAGACATCACCTGACATTACCTGAAATAATAATAATACATTTAAGAAAATCTATGAGCTTTTAAATCATCAAAATAAGTATTAAAAGTTGGTATTGAACCTCATTTTAGTGGTAATCACTTCTATCCATTTATTTAAATGTTTCTATTTATATTCCAGTAGAGGTAAAAGTTTATTATAGTGAAATTATTTTAGGTCCCTTGAACTATAAGTTTAACTATCTTCTAAGGGCCGGTCTTATGAATACCAGATAATTATTGCTATTGGGAGGTTAAAGTTATCTATCAGATAAAAGTTATCAGCCACTTTAATGTTGTACGCGTCTTATGAACTGAAGTTATCTGCCAAATAGCTATCTGTAGGATACACATATTATTATTCATAACACGCAAGGTTGGTACTGATTTTACTGGTGCGCGCATGCGTATAAGCCCTGCTGATAGCGCTAAAACCTAGCGAGAACAGATCGAGTTAACACGAGTAGTGAGAACGCTCGACATTTGTTAAATAATGGTGGATAAACGAGTGCAAGGAAACAGATAGCGTCACGTACTATACTTTTATCTATGGTCCTGTGGGCGCAGAAGCAAAGTTATCTCGCAAGTACTAATTTCGGTGTTTGCCAAAATGTAGGCATTAGTTGGGTACAACGTTTACAAAAATTCATTTATTGTACTAACATTTTGATAATTTGTTCTTATATCAACATAACTCTACAAATAGCTTGTCAGTTTATATAAAAGTGTGAATTAAATGTTCTAACTCTATATAATTAGAACCCGGTCCTGTGCTTACTAAACAAGTGAACCAAGATTTTAACCTAAAAACAGATTCTGAGAGGCTAAACATCATTAAAAACAACGCGACACTATGGCAACAACCATTTTAACTTCCAGATAAAAGTTATCGGGGACTTAAACCTCCCGATATAAATATGATAGATAAATACATTTTATCTGGCAGATAAATGCTATCTGGTAGTCATAAGACGCACTTTTAACTTATCCACCAGATAGAAATATTTATCTACCAGATTAATATTTTCCAGGAGTCATAAGATCAGTCCCGAGGGCCAAAAATGGAATAAACTATAAAAGTTATCTACTAACTATAGATTTAAAACAAATAATAGACATAGTGAGTTCCCAATGTGAGAGACAAAGTTAAGGTAAAATACAAATTATTTGAGCTGTAATTTGGATGAAATTGTTCTACTGTGCCATGAGTGTACACACAATTAATAGTCTAGTAAGAGATTAAAGGTGACATTTTTTTTAAATAAAGCGCCATACTAGTTTGCTACTTACAAACTAATTTAATCCAGGACCATCAATAATAGGACAGATCATCGAACTCCCTCTCAATATTTTACCACGAGAATTGATCTCTTGGGGTTTATGTCAGGACTATATCCACTTGATGGGACTATACTAGTAGATTTTACTGTCTCATTAAATATTAAATTCTCTCATCAAATGTAATGGGAAAAAAGTGAATTCAATAATATATTGTATATTGTTGGTAAAAAAAAATCGATAGAGAGGAGGGAGGGAACAGCTTATTAGTTCTGTCCCGTCAATCAAGTAGTCCTAAATCCCTCAAACCTCCTCTAAACCACACAAAACATAGACAGTTTTCTTAGACTGAAGACACGCTTATTGGATTTAGTGGTTGGAGTGGTCGACTACAGTTCATAGTAGCCTTAAATTTGTTTCTGTAAGATGTTTATGAATATTATTATTGTTTTTGGTTGGTCTCGGTGATCTTGAGGTAAAGTGGTCACCTCAAGACCACATGTCAACGTGTTTTAAGCCCAATCAAGGTCAACGGATTTTTCATGAACGATAAAAATCTGTAGCACAGCTTTATTTGGCGGGGAAGTAAAGCCGTCAGTCACATGTCGATTGTGGCATGTCAAAGACATCTGAAAAATATGTGAAAATAACTTTTCTGGCAAAATTTGTAGACCCTTTCGCGCACGCTCATATAAATTTTCGTATGCTATTATAATCAGTTGGTTCGGAGAGTGCTAGTTAGATATCTCAAATAAATTAAATGAAAAATGAAAATGACGAAAAAGTTTGTGATTTGTTGCATCTTTCTAGCTAATGAGTACATGTAAATACGCTAAAGCTGATTGTCTAGAAATATCGTTCAATAAAAGTGTAGTTAGTAAATAATGTACTGTTAAAATTGTCTGATTTCAGAAATTTAATAAAGAACAAATAAGTTATTTGTCGAATGGGAATCGAGGAAAGAACATGTTAAAGAAAAAGTTTTAATAAGGTTATACAATCTCTGATATTTTACCATGCTCTATCTTCTATAAAGAAGGTCCAAATATTCTTCTTTTAAACTTTTGATCCCGTGTCCATAGAATAAGTTGTTAATAACCTTAAAGTTGGACGTACTAATACAAAAATGTTATGTGTTCCCTCGCACCCCTCTTCGTCACGCTAATGTAATTTATAACAGTCACCTAAAGCTTACACCGTGAACCCTTATCTTGTTTATACGATCTAAAACAGTATGGAATAATTAAAATGTTTTAGGCTTTGTGGTGGTGGTTTGTTTAGTTTAAAAAAATATATAAAACCAACTTGGTGGTTTTGTTTGTGTAGTATATATAATTACAACATATACTGTGCGACAAATAGAATTTTATTTTACAGCAATTTTATGGCAAATATTTTTTTCGTGCGATTAACGTTTGTCAGTCTATCTACCTTGCACTTAAAGTAAAATAAATGAGAGTCTTAACTAAAGTTTAACTAGCCTATATTCAGTTTTTTAGATAAAATAATACATACAAAACATTTTAGTTTTCATAAGAGACAGTAAATTTACCACCCGCTTCGGTAGCCGCTACTTGCATAATAGACTAGACTACTGGAGATAGTGAGATTGGGGTTTGGTCCTGGTCGGGTGTACTGAGGTTGGTTTTTATTAAATGGTTTTCCAACCTCCCTTCATACCAATGCCGGTACACTTTCTCTAAATTCAACAATCCTAGTCCCTAGCACAATGGCGTGCGTATATAGTACAGAGCCTTATAGCTCGAGTGGGTAATAAGACGTGGTGCTAAAAAAAATAACTTGCGCATTGAACTTGAATATTAAACACTTTACTTATTATATTATGTATTCATTCCTTATAACTAAACATATACGAATCTTGAATAGCTCAGTGGTAGAACACTGGCCTACTATGAAAAAAGTCCCCTCTTCGAGTCCTCTGTCTATGTGCCATCTTACTACTAATTTAAATTAATTGAATGTTGACTCCTCTATAGTAGAATTCCCGTGACTACAAAGATTTGCAACTCTTGTGTCTATATTAATTGATATTCAATTTAATCACAATCTTGTATTGTATATAACAACCATCCAGAGTTGCAGATGGCTGTGGTATCTGATTGCTTATGATACTATCGATAACTCATCTATTGTCGGCAATTTTTTAAACGTCCATCACAGACTCTGCCTTAAACTATGAGCGAAGAATAAATTCAGCTGAGCAGAGGACGAATTCCAGATATCTCAGTGTTATAGCATTGGCACACTAAACTAATAGTCCCAGGTTCGATTCCCATGTCCAGGGGTCAATTTTAAATTAATTATAATTGATATATATATATTAGAAAAACATATATTTATATATATTATTTATTTATATATATGTACATATCTATAACTAACATGAAGGGTACAGTGTAAAAAGTGGTAAGTTCATATTTTAGCTTAATTTCAGATAAAGCTGCTGTCTATTAGACATTCATGATACCTTTCTAATGCACTTTAGACTATGATTAAGTGGGTCTTCCATCATATTCTAATTTAAATATATATATCTTTTCTGGGGTTCTTATGGCGTTTGAGATATAAAAGTTGTGGTTTTGAAAAATATATGTAATGTGCCCTTCCCTCTATTTTTTTCTGTACCCTTAACAAAAGCATATGTATATATAAATATATACATTATTGACATACATATACGTATATATATATGCCTTGTAATACTATACTGTATACTAATATACATAGAGAACTAAACATCTATCTTATCCTATATATATATATATAAAGAGAGAGAGGTAGGCCAATACTAATCCAATATTCTACACAAATATTCATAAAGCTATATAGGCCTGTATATAAACATAATTACTATGATTAATGTTGAAAATATGGAGTATTATTATTACTACATTTTTAATGTGATCCATAAGATTTATGTTTAAAACATTTTAGATAGTTAGAAAGGTACAATAATTCCGTAGCTCTTGCACTAACTTTCAAAGGTTCATGAAATTAAAGAAAGTATAAGCTCGCCATTCAACCCTATTCTGAAACTATATCATATAAGCCCTAACCTGACAAGCAACCTCCATCAAATTTATTTTAGTTTTATCCTCCCATCAACATCTACGTCTAACAATGGGCGTTGTATCTTCAAGCCTATTAACTAAAAATTTATTTAAAAAAATGCCTGGCATCACCCACACGCTATATGACCACACTACCACAGCATGACAGATATGATTATCCTTAATATGTGTGGGAATGCATACATGCCGTGAGCTTGTTGATATGTAACTTTCTTAATTATCCCATTTATTAATCCTTCCTTGGACCAATTAGCTTTCCCACCACTGTTTTTGTCAAACACCCTCAATTCATTATTTTGTTCGCTTGAGGAAACACTGAAATGTTCCATTGGTATTTTGTTTAACCAATTTAACCTATAACAAAATATTATTGTATTGTAATATTTAAATATATAAATGATACTTGATATATAGGCCTATATACCTATATGTTAGTATAAAAGTCCGAAGACCATTACATCTTATAATTTAACGGTATTTTAACGAAATCTACCAATATCTGTTATTAAAAGTCCAAAATATCTTATAATATATTTACATTTTGAGTTTTAACCATCTCTAGAGTCAGCTGGGAGAGAGGATCCCCAATGTTAGCTTTGACCAACACTCGCCTAACAAAGTATGGATTATGCTTGGTTAGGTTAGGCTAGGTTAGGCTAGTCTAGGTTATTGGTTTACTTTTGAGTGATGGTCAAAGCTAACACTGGGGAGCCTCTCTCCCACCTGTATCTAGAGATGGTTGAAACTCAAAATATAAACATATTCTAAAATATCTCGGACTTTTACTAATAGATATTGGTAAATGCTAGGATATACCGGCAAATTTTAAGATTTACTGATCTTCGGACTTTTACAGTAATATAAATATATAATACAGGCCTATATATATAATATACATAATATTGTAGTGTAATATATATCACTTGATATTTGATGTGGATAAACGGATATATATATATATATAACACTATAATATTACTTTTGGAATGGGTATATTGGTAAATTTGATATTTGACTAAACAAACTACCAATAAATAATTTCAGTGTTTCCTCCAGCAGACCAAAACCACACATATTTAAATATATCATTTCAAAGTATATATATACATAGCCTGTATAGATTATATACATATATTTATATATATGTATACAATATACTATATACCTATGAAAAAAAATATATATATATACATATGAGGCTGACAAGCAAATTAAACTATGTTATTCTCTCGGTGCAATTTAGATTAAGTCTTTCTTACTTTGAACTCTTCTTCAATTCGAAAAAACATTTAAAAATGGTTTCTGCTAGATAGTTTTTCTGTCCTTTCTTTGTTTATTTTTGAATCTGATCTAGATTTTTTCTCAACAAGCTCTCGTCGTGAAGAAAGCTCACAAGAGAATGAAGAATCTCGACGATAGAATTATAGGAGGGAAAGGGAGAGAAAAAGATAGAACGAGAGGATAGAAGAGGGGTAGAAAAGGACACAGGAACTATGAGAAAACAAAAACAAAAGGATTGATGCTAGTGTTTGAACCGAGGCCATACGTAGCAAAGTAGGCGGTTACCAAAAGTGGGCGTGTCTAGCCAATCAACACTGAAAGTGGGCGGAGTTTTCGTAGCAGATGGAAATGTTTTGCCCAAAAATTAAATGTTATATCAATATTTCTATCTCAGGGACTCAGGTAAATTCCAGGAAAAACGGAGGGAATTATTAAATATGCGAGTGGGGCTTACTGGCTTGGAAAATATTGTTTTATTGCACTGGCGAATGTTGTTTCTAGTGTAGCGCTGTCATTTTGAGTAAGTGGCTAGGCCTACATAGAAAATTGAACCACTTTGAGGATTTTAATGAATAAATTATCATTTAATGAATGGGCTTTGAGAATATCGAACCCGTTTATAAATTAAATACGTTAAAAATTATTAGAGGTTTTCAATTAGTTTGTTAATTATGTTGGTAATATTGTAAATATGTAAATATGATTGCTAAGGATTAATGTAGGCAAATATAATTGCTCTCGAAACATAGTTGTGGATTTAAACGTTTTAAATTAGTGGATTTATTTTAGTCTACTAAAATCATCGTTAGGCCTACGTATTTTGTATTACAGTGCTATACTTAATGAATTTACATTTATTGGAAATTTTAAAGGAAACAAGTTGTCGTAGTGAGAGAGAAATAGGCCCATTCAACTTTTTTCCTTGTCTAAGCCAGAGGATTTGATAGTTCAGGCGTTTTATAAACCCTGTGCAAATCTACAGATTAAAACCGTTTTATAACATTTGGAAAGTCATAATATTTAAAAATATATAAAATATAGTTCGGTATATTGTGCGTGAGTATAATGATTTTAATTATATTTTAAATCAGATTAAGATGACAAAGTGTCTTTATTTCGTCATAAAATAAGAAATCTCAGGTAATCAACAAGTTTTGTTTATAGTATAATTTATTTCACAAATATATTCTGTACATGATGTCAAAGACATTTAATTAGCCTATATTTTTTAGAGATTGTTAAAATTCAAGGAATTATAATACCTTTTTAATATAATGAGGTTGAATAGTTGTTGTTTTGTTAAAATAATATTTTGAAACCATTTAAATACTAAAATTACATTTTAATTACGAGTATTCCTAAACTACCATAGTAAAATAATAAAAATGAATACAAATTTAGTCAGCGGTATTAATTTTTTTAACACTGCATCTTAATTTCCGTTTGTATTAAAGGCCTGTGTACTAATTACTCTAATAACGTTAAAGATTAGAAAGGTTATATTTAAATTAAGTATACCTGCATTTGCGTAGAGGGAGACTGGAAAACCATTTTGGAAAAACTAATTTAAAGACCCAAGTCCGGTATTCGAACACTGATCCCCTTCTAGTCTGCAGTCTAGTCTTAAATAAGATTAATATGTTAGACTATGTAGTCACAGAAGCGGGTAATCTTTCTATTTGAGCCGAGGTTCGAACTCGTAGATTACTAGTGCACTGACAATAACAATTATTGTTCACTTCCCTTAGATTGTTTAGCGTAACTTTCATGCAATTAGATTGGGTACAGTAGATCATATTTATAAAATAATAGGTTAAATATTTTCTAAAATTAATTGGCTCTAGTTGTATAATTAATTTGATTTATGTTTTAGTGATTTTTTTATTTCGAGTAAATTATTTCTTTAATACAAGCATTACTTTTAATTTCCATTTATGAATATTATGAAAGCTATTTTATTGTTTGATGAAGTTGGTAGTTTATTTGTATTTTTTAGTTTCATAACGTGTTAAGTGTTTTCAAATGTGTTATTCATAAATACAAGTTATTCAAATCATAAGTAGCCATTTTAGTGCATTGTGGGGGATTTCCTATACATCTCAAATATTAGGCAGATCAGAAACTATTTAAGTTTACAGTCGATGAAGATTTCTGATTTATTCTATGTAATGCCTTATGGAAGAAACATGAGTCTAGTTAGGCCTATTTAACAATATATATTAATTACCAAAACTAATGTATGCATATAGTTACTTCAATAATAGTTCATCTAACGTAATATTAAATTTAAAATATATTTTTATCCACACGCATCGGCAGCCACATGCCTTACTTCTATGGTGTAGCTTACTATTATTATTATTATTATTATTAGCACCGCGTCTTACTACCCGTTCGGGTTACACGCACTTACGCTAATGTGTAATGGTAGGCTGATTGTGAGATGAAATGGAGGACCTACAGTTTGACGTGGAATCCGAACCACGGTGGAGGCCTGGCATTCCCCACATTCACAAGATGTCTTGTCAGAGGTGAAGGAAAGGTTTGGTAATCAGATAAATTTGTGCCGGGACCGAGGATTGAACCCCGACCGCCAGCACAGAAGTCTGACTTCTTACCCCTTGACCACGTCACCTGTAGCTTACTCTTAGCAGTAGACTGGATTTACAGTGAGGTGTAGCTCTTATTTCGAATCCAAGTTAGGTGCACTGATGGTTTTTCGCTATCCCTCCTCGAAAATTAGGATACACTTCCTTTGAATGTAACCTTATCCATTCCTAACCCATTAGCGTAATTAGTACATAAATGTTTGTCCCGAATGGGTATTAAAATGCGATGCTAAAAATAATAGAAAGAATAAATCCTGATTATTAAAAATTTAGATATAATTTGTTTTTTTAATACTCTTTTAATATGTTTTTAGCAGGTCTTAAATTTGACAACCATAAAAGAATTTACGGAAAAAAAAAATCGGCTGACCTACACTAGCTATAAATCTAATTTTCCTTGACTTAGACTACTATGTAATGGCAATGAAATTATTGTTTTGTATTCATTGGTTAAAAAAGTAAATAGCACATATAGACAGATTTGCAAACTATTAGTAAATTAAAAGATCAATATTTAAATTTAAATTCAATTTAATCAGTTACACTTTTGTCAAATTCAGAACTTAGAAGCTTATAACAATATTTCAATGTACATGTGGAATATGAAAGAAAAAGTTTCCGTATAAACTTTGGATGAACAGTATATTTTCCCACTCATTTCTTGCCCTCACATGAATGCGTCCACATATGAATATATTTTCTGGTCAAGCTTCCTCGACTGCTTCGTCTCTATACTAATATTAGCAATACCTAGCTCTGGCGATGTAAATACAAAACAAAACTTCCTGATCTTCCAAGCTCTTCTAAATGCATGTGGATCACAAATGCCATAGAATTGATCCGCTGCGTGAATTTACATACTGTACATATCACCATCAGTGCCGATGAAGATATTGAGGAAGAATAACCATCTATGAGAGCACTTTAGACAATTAGAACATTATAATACAATCTAACCATTGTCTGGAATTAAATATAAATATATTGACAAATTAAAAGGAATCAACTTAAGTTATGAGTCATCTAAAATATCTGTAGTAAGCAAAGTCGCAATATGCGTTAGGTTTTATTTTCTGCTTCTAAAGGGACCGTCTACAAATCAAACCATTAGGAATTTACAAATCTTATAGGACATTGAGTAAGACGGAATGTCAATTTCCAGCCCAAACAAAGAGCTAATTAACGCGAACAATGGGTCCTTAATTGATTGGGAGGGTGGGGGAGTAAGTGCGGGAT